>LIAE01007045.1:20142-127471 GCA_002287525.1 Diploscapter pachys
AACCTTCCAAGAGACGATTTCCAAAATATGCACGAATAATTTGATAGACATGCAATTTTGATGATATTTTATCTGCGAGGGTTATTTTGCAATTATGGAAATGATGTCCAAAATAAGCAGACGATTATATACATGACTGGCATAAAATTAGATATATTTTACTTCTCGAATATTAAAAGATGTCCTCCCCTCATTATATCATAAGTTCCACCCTACCATTGGGAATTTTTCTGAAGATATTCGAAATTATTTACGTAGCGGACGCATATTCATTCATTAGCTAGCTTTTGTGAAAGTAGTCTGATACAAGTAACGTCAAATTACGTTTTGGGTTAAGTTTTTATTCAAATTTTATGAGAGTACAGATTTAAATTTACAATTTTGCATGTATACACACTAGGATTAGATGAAGCTCTATTTAAGATAAAAAAAGACTTGAAATTTTTAAAGAAGAAAAGCCAATTCAGAGGCTTCACTTCATAAAATTCTATGCTTTAAATCCAAATCTTTACTTTCAGGCTTAATCTTTAATATTGATAGTAATTTGTTTCAGACATGTTCATGTTTTTCTATGTCCCAAGTATTCGATCTTCAAAAGCCTATTTATCAATGCAAAAGCTATGAATCTGTATTGCTAATTTGTGACGGATACGCATAATCTGTACTTGTATGCGTGTCACTGCATATATTACATATGAGTGCATCATATTCTTTACTTCATGTAGAATCTTCTCTTCCTACAATGCAGTGTTGTTTGTTGTTGTATTATTCGCTTATTAAAATTTCATGGCTTTTGAACATTTCGCATTTAAAAATGCACGCTTTCAGCCGGAACTGTAATAATGAGCTCTGAGATAGATGAATCTTTGGAAATGAAATAAGAGTTTTTCACCTATCCTTCAACTTAAAACCTGACATTTAGACGCAACGGTCATTAAGTTCTCTTGTTCGTGCAAATTCTCGTTATAGGTCCAGACGAATATATTTCCTGTTATAAGCAATAAGTACAACTTTATACGTATTTTGAACTGAACCAGATGATCTTTTTCTCATTTTTATTCGAACCTGTGAAATAAACTTCTTCGTGATATTTTGTGCGTGTGATTTTATGCAAATTATTCAATTTGCTTGAATTTTAATGAATGAATTGTCGTATATTTTGCGTTTTGGCCAACTTCGTATGCCATTTTTCGTTGTGAGCTTTTGGTCTTTGATAGACGAACACTTCAGATTATATGGCCCATCATAATTTATTGAATTTAACCGATGCTCAAGTAAACGGTTACATAAACTGGGTATTTTTGTCACTTTATGTTGAAATCTGCCTCTATGTTCCTGCGTAAGTTTAAAAAATTGTATTTTTTCCAGAAATTGATTAGTTTTAGGATAATAAATTCAATTTTATTCATTGTTGCGATGATCAAATTTCCGCCTTACCATAGAAACCTCAACCGACTGATTGATTTCTTCACAATGGACTATTGGGTCTACGTCACTTCGCGAATTTTTAGGATTTATTTAATTTTTAACGCGACCGACTTTGATAAATGTAAGATTATTTTTATTGGCAATTAAAATATATCTGCATCGTACATCATGGTTTATGAAAATGTATAGAACAAAACTTTCTTATGTCAAACCCATTTTCAATTTCACATGAAACGACATGACGATGGAACTACTTTTAAATCTTTACATGCTAATTTTGAATAATTTTAGACTGGAACACATCGTTGTATGAATACTCAGAAGTTGTACAGATCTACACATATGGAATAAGTAAGATCTGATAATATTGAAATTCTATTAGATAAATTTTTCATTTCAGTGTTCGGATTCTTACCTTCCTGTGTTATCGAACGATCTTGTTCAACGATACTTTTACGGGACTATGAGTACAAAAAGCGAACTTATGTTTTCTATAGTTTGATGATATTTGTAAATTCGATAGCTGTTTTGTATACAATAACGTATAGGCAGGGTTAGTTGGGCCTTTAGAATATAACTCTAAAAATCGTATTTTAGCTCAAACAGCCCGAAACCATCTCTACACTTCTTTTCTATTGACGGGACTTTCAATAATAGTAAGTGCAGTAAATATATTTTTGTCCACCTAAGAGATCAACCTTCAGGGAATTTTCATCCTAATGAGAATAAATATGTTCAACTTTCAAAGAAGCTTTCGATCCTGTCCAAACAGAAGGCATCTCGTATTATCAGAGCGCTTTCAATTGGCTGAAAATATCCGAGTTGGACAGGTAAATGAATTTGCGATTAGCAAGTTTATCAACAAAAATGGCTCCTTACCTATTTCTTATCACAAGAATGCCATTTCTATACAAAACGTTCCGCTTTAACACGAAACTTCCTACACTTGATATTTTTTCCTCAAATTTTGATCATTTGGAAACTCACTCTTTTTACCAATAGTTCAGAAGAAAGAAAACTATTGACAGATTCCCCAAATCATTCCACACGGGAACTCTTCCCCAGGGATGAGGAATTTTTCTGAGTAATCAATTATAGCTCTTCATTCACACGATTTTGAGTGCTGGATTTTTCCACGGTGCTGCCGCAGTTTGCCTTATTCTGCCGACATTCGAGTGCATGAACGAATTGCACAAAAACATCGCGAATGTCGTATTGAACTTCTCAAATATGATGTAAGGAATTTGCGGAAATATGCTAATTTTCATGAAGCAACTCAAATAGAGGCATTCCGAATTTAGACGGAATTATGGTTGAAATTCATGTGAGATTATGCACTTATTGTTAGTTCGTGAAAATTCTGAATTCTTCATGATATAGAAAATCTAGTTTTAACCAGTAATTCTGTATTTTTTCAAGCATTATTTTCAGGTACAGTTTCTCATTTTCTTACATAATGTATCGTCATTGTGATCAATGGAAGAGTGAAGTGAGGAAGGTAAGGAATTTTTAAATTCTTCTCTACAAAATGAGATCCAGATTAAGGTTTTCTGCAAGAACTCGATAATATCATCAGATGTCGTGCAAGATCGAATTCGGAACACTTTGGGCGTGAGCATTTATGTCGCGAGAGAACGCGAAACTAACGTCTACTTTGATATTTATTCGAAATCTTGGATGTAAATAGTGTATTTTTGAAGATAATAAAAAATTCAATTTGCACTATTGATAAGAACAGCGTGCCTGTATCTTTCGAATTCGTGAAGTGAGATAAATTCGTGATCAAGAACTATGATTTTCGACCCAAACAAAATATTGCTTCTAAACTTGAATATCTAAAATTTAATAAAACGTTTCCAGACTTGAATAAAAATCTACATACTCTACATATTTTTATTACTATCGAAATAGCAGTTTGTAAATGACGGAATGACGAAACGTTTTTTTTGTATTTGGCGAAATGATCTTTTTCCATACTATTTCCCTCTTCTCTTACTCTCTAACATGACATTCCATCATTTACAGGTTGTTGTCGTTAAAATATCTAACTTTTCAGTAGGAACTTATACAGCACATTTTCTCATTTTTTAATTGAATACAGGTTCAAAATCGACTGATTTTATCCATTTTTACACCACAAATATTCCAACTAAACAATAATTTAAAATCATTAATTCTTTCACCGAATAAAATAGAACTAATAAAATACTTTAGCATTATTGTCAGCCATTTATCTATTCAATATTAGCCTTCATCATGGTGCATTCCCTCTTTGCTGGGTACACTTTTCCTAATTTCAATCCAACGAGTTCATCGTCTTCTAGTCTAACTTTATCCAGATCCACTCCTTTTGATTCTTCCTGAAAAACTATTATTTCAGCAAATATACAAATTTTACCAAAAATAGACACGACAGAATAAGTTCGAAAGTTCCAAGAGCGACGACGACTGCGTATACGAATGGAGGCCAGATTGTTGTCAGATGGGCTAACTGAAGTAGGAAACTTGAGAGAAAATTCAAGTATCCCTTGAAATGAGTTAGATAATAAACACCCTTTACCAGTTCACAACAAATTACTTATTGTTATTTATAACTCTAAGACTGACTTATAACTCATTTACACTTACGAATGGAGCGATCATGCCTCCAATCCTAGCAAAGAGCGAGCATGACCCCGTGGCACTGGCTCGACAAGACGTTTCTATCGATTCTTGAGTGCAGAGGTAGCACATGTCCCAACATAGCTCGAGGAATACACTCCCCAGGACGTTGCAAATTAGGAATAACACGCCCTACGACTCTTTGTTTTCAATTGTATTTTTTTTTAATTACCGAATACTCAAAATGCCTCATGACAGTAATGACAGAGAACAGCGAAACAACGATGAACTGAGATCCTTGGTGCAACACGCGACGATTGAAAGCTGGATATTTGACATCGAAGTAAATGATTATCTGAAAAATTTTAAGTTGAATGATCATACATTTTCCTGGAGAAGTTAATCAGAGCCTAAAGTGTATTTCAAAATTATTCATGTAGATTCAAGCCGAAATGATTTTTTAACTCCCTAAAGGCATGGTTTTGTTTATGAATTTGCCTACCCATTTCGAATTGATGATGAACAGACAGAAGATAATCTGGTTGATGTAGAAATCTCCAGCGATAGTGTTTGAGTAGAGATCCGTTGCAAATCCACTCACAGCTGTGATGAACCACATGATCCAGAAGAAGACAAGACGCTTGAGCAGTGCTTTAGTCTTGATGATTTCGCATAGAGACTGAAATGTATTACCAAATCTAGTTTATCTGTTTTTAAAAATTAGCAAAAGCAATGTCATATTTCCATAAGCAAGGGATTAGAACGAAAATCCTCTTAAAACTAACGATATTCATAGCATACCTTTGACCGTTCAATCTCATTTCTGACGATCGGCACATATTCTATTCCTGCCAATCTAGCAACTTTTTTATCACTATCGATCATGTCTTTCAGTCGATTCTAAAATATCAAAACTTACCTTGCTGAATTATTTTGAAATTATAACTTTACTATGCAACCAAATGGAACTTTCTGGCACAATGAACATTAGTGGAATTGACGGAATTAGAAACAAGGTGAAGGCAAGTGATGCAGTGCGCCAATGGGGAAAAACCATGCAGATCACCGTCATCACTAGACGTGATGTGCCCTAAATAATGAAATTTTCATATATTATCGATAAACTGGCTATGTGAAAAGCGTCGCAATATAGCAAAATAGGGTGTATCGTAAAGAGAGGGTAGGAATACGCTTTATTATTTTGAATACTATTCTTCGTGTTACGACGTTGAGCTTCTACGGCATTTTCAAGTTGCCGATAATTTCAAAACAGTACCCAATTGACGAAGGCTCTCAAGGAGAATCTTTGCTTAGGAAGAACCATTTCATTGGTGTAGGTGATGCCTGCGACAATTGTTCCTCCGATCCCTAGGCCAACAAAATATCGAATCCCAATCAGAATGTACGGATTTAACGGAGCAAATCCTGAAATTCCTGAGTAAAAATTCAGGGTAATTAGATTTAATCGACGAGTTGCAGCGACTGTAATATTCTGCTACCAATGCAAGTACATTTCATCTAAAGCCCCACGAGGCATCTAGTTTTTCACTAGTGTAAATTTAGCTCACCCAATGCGAGATTGGCAACGATCGTAATTGTAAAGGCCAGGATCGCTATCTTCTTTCGTCCAAACGTATCGCTCAAAACCCCAGAAGAAATGACGCCTAATTTTAAACTACATAATTATGATAAATGAAACATAATCTACCACAAAGCACTCCTAGGAAAATTATCGATGAAAACCACGAAGCGTAAATATCGTTCGGGGGGCAGAGCCAACCCATTTCCTGTCTCAACGAATAAAACTGATTTTCAGGGAACGTCAAGCTTCCATTACATTCTTTCAAAATCGTGCAATCGGATGTAATTGCACCATTATCTGAATATCGACTTTTCTCTTAATGAAATTTAAAGTTCTTACTGCACTGCCATTTCGGTGAGTAATTAGAAAATATTGTAAATACTTGCAACGTCGCCATGAGACTGATGTACGCTATGATAATGATGCATAGAACGTGAAAACGATTTATATCCAGAAGCATGCCTAAGACATTTGGATATTTTATGCAAATCTTCGCATGCTTTAAACTAACTAGAGTATCTGAAAATGCAGGGAGTGGTAGAAGGGATCCTTTCCAACGATATTAACTCAAATATTTTCAGGTTTGGCTACTAAAATGCTCTAATTATAGATTAAATATGATAAAACTTAAAAGAAATGCTTTGAGATGTACACAATCAGAAAAATTATATCAAACATTCTACGCACTCATATTTCTTCATTTATGAACTCACGTTGGCACTTTTGACACACCTTCAAAGTATTGCAAAGAATGGAGTGATTTTTGTGATCGTTCTAATGCAAGAAAAACCCTTGACAATAGTTTTCAGAGTGTATGCAATTAAAAAAGTAGCATAATAATTTACTTATAATGTAATGATCATCGATAAATTCAATCGATTATGAAAACTTTGCGAATTCGACGCAAAATTGTAAAAGTGTAACCGATTTTCTTTGAAGACATAAGTTTCACACTATTCGCCATTGTGTTGTTTCTAGTTTGAAATGTATTCTATGACAGTTTACCATCTATCAAAACTAAAATATTCTACATTTTGTTATATGTGCAATTTTCAACAATTACAAAATCATTTACATTACAAAATTTTATCTTCGCATATGTAATAAATTATTCAGAAGCAGATAGGCGCTTTTTGGTCAGTTTAGCTTCTCCTTGATCGTTTTCCAATCTTACGTTATCCAAGTCAACATCCTTTGAATCGACCTTAACCATTTCTTAAAAATAATACTTAGAGATCAATTATACCAGAAATAAGTAGGAAATGATGAACGAAAATGTCACAAGAACTACAACTGCGGCATACACCATTGGAGCCCATATAACCGTAAGATGAGTAAGCTAAGTTTAATACTCGGCTTTAGAGTAATCTCAAATTTTAGGCGACTTTCGTCTAATTCTTACAATTGGTGACATGACAGCACCAATCCTCGCAAAGAGTAAGCATGAGCCCAATGCACTTGTTCTACAGGCAGTCTCCATTGTTTCCATCACACACAGATTGCAGGCATCCCACGAATATTCCAGGAGAAGAATGCCCAATATATTGAACACCAGAAATACTAGACCCTGAATTGATAGAACTTTCCGCTTAATGGCATTCAAGTTACTGAATATTCGTAGAATTTCATGATGGCAAGCGAAGTAAATATTGCAATGATGAGGAGCTGAGAGCCTTGATGTAAAACTCTTCGGTTGAAACCAGGATATTTCGTGTCAGCATAGAGAAGAACCTGATAGAAACAGATTAAACAATTTTATTTAACAGAAGATAACATTTTAGTGAATATTAGAATCAACTTACCATCTTAGAAATTACTATGCCTACAGAGAAGTATATTTGATTTACGAACAAATTTCCGGATATTGTGCTCGAGTTTAGATTGACTGCATAGCTGCAAATGGACGTAATCATCCACATGATCCACAAGACTACTAATCGGTGGAATAAGGCTTTCATTCGAATGATTTCGCATAATGACTGAAATTCGGCTCATTTGAAAACCCACAATTAGAATAGATAATTGCTTTGAAGTCTCTTTAAGTTCCATTTAGAGGTAAGCGAATATCATATCATGAGTAGCAGGTCCGTTCAGCATATTTTTATACTAGCTATTCACCTTTTGATTTTCGATCTCTAGTCTAACAATTGGCTCATATTGTGTTCCTCCTATTTTAGCAATACGTTTATCGCTTTTATGCATTTTCTTTAGTCTACCCTAAAATTTGTTCGAAGTTGCCATTTAGATTATCTCTAAAAGTCAAACCCTGCTATGAAGCCAGATAGGGCTTTCGGGCATGATCAGTAGAACAGGAACGAACAGTAACGTGAACATGGTCATGACCAAATATGCGCTGCGCCAATGGGGAAATAACATGCAGATTATCGTCATGATGAGTCTCGTAAGCCCCTAAACTTAAAGTCGCATGATAAATAGCTATATCAGAATAAAATTTCTTGTCAATTTGAAGTAATTCATGTCGAAGAAATAATAATTTAGAAAAATCGATAAATTCACGATACAGTGCTGAAATCTCGCGATAACTTTTCGTAGAACAGTTTACCCAGCTAGCAATGGCTCTTAGAGCAACACGTTGATGTGGCAGAATCATTTCGTTGATTAATATCGTTCCTGCGGTTGCTGCCGTATTCACGCCGACTCCAACCAAGAACCAAATCGCGATCAAAACGTATGCTTTGGGCGGAGCAAATGCTACAGTTACTCAATTATCGTAAAAATCCTCAGCGAATGCATACCTAGCGAGAAATTCGCAGACATCGTAATCACTATTCCCATAATTGCTACTTTCTTACGGCCAAACGTATCGCTCAACAGACCAGACGTTAACGTACCTGTAAGATTTTTCCCCATTGCTTATTATGATAGTTAGTTAAAAACGTCCTGTTTTATAAACTCTTGCAATTAGTTATAGAATTTTTTAGTCGTAGTTTCTTCAAGTATAAATGAAGATCGTACTCACTACAGAATCCTCCAAAGAATGTTGTCCCTGCGAACCACGAAGCGTAAATATCATTTGGCGGGCAAATCCAGTTCATTTCCTGACTCATTGAGTAAAATTGAACGTCATGAAATGTCAGATTCCCTTTGCATTCATTCAAAATTGTGCAACTAGATGTTATCGGCCCGTCACCTGAATTTGTAGGTTTCAGACAGAATTTTCTCAAAGAAGAAAACTAACCGCACTGCCACTTCGGAGTGTAATTGGAAAATATGGTGAATGCTTGAAACGTCGCAACAAGATACAGAAATATCCCGACTGTAATGCACACAAGAAAAAATCGATTTATATCCAATTGCATATTTTAAACTGAAAAATTCTAATGCGAATGATTGAAAATGGAATTCTTTATCAAGTTTTGTCATCAATTGATGATAATTCAAATGACAAGGGTTTATTACTCTCGATTTGTGTGAGAATAAAAACTGAAGAAAGACAATACGAGAAATTTTCATTGGTTCCAGAAACAAATCAATTAAACCGACTAGACTAACAAAGATACTGAAGAACAATATTCGAAATCAATACTAAACACTTATCGATAGTAAATGTGTTCCTATGAAAATAAAACATAAGGTGTAACCGATTATTTCTTCGAACACATGAGTCAATGTATTCAGCAAACAATTGTCACTTGCAATATGTCTAGTTTGAAAACACTATCAAAGACTATCTCATTTTGCAAAATGAGTTTTATCAATAAAATCATGATGAGTTACTCTCAAATTTCTAACTGCATTTTCAATAGAGTATCAAAAATGATGAAGAATGACATCCAAAAGTTTCCTAGCCTTGTCCCCCCACTAGGTGGAGTCGGCTACCCTCAGTCCGTAATGAGGCAGTCGGCCTATTCTGGCCACATAGGACTAGTGACCCGTCCCGAGATCAGTTTATCGATCCAGATATCGATAAATCCGAGAAAACTTCCTTGTGGAAACATGTCTCATGATGATCAAGGGATAAACTGTAGCCGATGATATCGAGCAATGTTGTAAAAATTCACCTTTACTTTCAAAAAGTGTTTCTAGTATAAGTTGTCGACGTTTTCCAAAGCGGAACCCCCGAAGAAGGCGATCAATAACTTAGGTAGGATCATTTTTGACTGGATAAATTATGCCATATTCAGAATTTTCCATCCGTGTCGAAACCAATCTTTAGATGATCGGAGGTTATGGAGAGAAATTTATCATTTCCAAGTCGATTTCTTTCGACTTAGAGGACTAGATAATTGAGTGTTATTGTTACGTCTACATTTTTCAAAAATTTTCTCAATATTAGTATGTCTCGAAGTATAAACTATTTATTCCTTTGCACTAAATCATTCAGAAAATTAGCCGTATTTTAAAATGATTAAATATCAATTATTGTACATCGGCGCTAAGAGTCCTTCATTATCCCACCATTCAATCTCTGCAAAAATCATCATCGTCATTTTTCGAAGGAACAATATTCGTCTTACCTGTAAAATTATCTATCCGATTGTCCCAGGTATCGCCGGAAAGGGGTCTTTTCAAATTGTCCTGAAATGTGTATTCAGAATTACGGTCTTTCTATCCATATATGCACAAAATTCGGCCATGGTGATATCTTTTACAGCAAAAGATTAATTTGGCTTACAATTGGCAGAGGCAACTGATCATCGTAGAACAATGGAGAGTTGAGGGCGATGATCGCAGTCCCGGCAATGTTGATCAGAATGAATATGATGAGAATGATCCGGTCGAAAACGTTCGAGACGAAACTCCACTCGTCGGAGATCTTGTTTTCCGTCTGAATGGCCTTGTAGTGGTCCGAGATGAACGCGATGTTGTCGACCATTCGACGAATCACGTCCACGTGCATTCCTCGTAGTTGGGCGAGTTGGCTCAAGCGCATCTGAATTCAGCTAGTTCATTGCTGGATTCATGATTTTAGGCGAATTTATAAACGCGTGTTTTCACCATATGATATTTTACAGAAAAATGACCTGTTTCCTACAAACATCTTCGAGCGAATCTATCTTTAGTGAAAAATTTTAATATAGTGTCATAACCCACATCAACTGTTGACATTTTGTGCTGCGGCTCATGGGCACTCGGAACGGACAGGAAGAACGGTGAAGGACGTCGTGACGCGTCATTCCCACCCACGTTCATATCTAAGAAATTTAAAATTAAAATAAGTGTAATCATTTTCTTACCTGAACTAGCGCTATCATGCTCGCTCATGGCATCTTCGTCTTCATATTCCTTCAGCCACAAATATTTCGGTAGAGTTTTGACAAATATTAGTTTAGTCAAAGAGCTCATTTGGGATACACTTCCGTCTCTGTAATAGAAACTTCTGAAGTCATTCAACAACAATGATTACCTTCGGTAGAAATTGAGCGACATAACTGAGAAAATGATTGAGAAGAATACAGATATCATTGTGAATAGGAGATATTTGCCTAAAATATCACTTCAAAATAACAATATGGGCTCTAAGCGACTTCGAAACCTTTTCTTGAATGGTTCGTGAACTACCCACATTTTATAGTATCCAATTTTAGGTATGGAATTTTCATTAAAAATAGTTTCAAGTAATAATTTTCAGAAACACTAATCTCTAACAATCCAAAAAAGAGTGACTAAATTTATGGTTAGCGAAGAATCCAATTCCAATTTGTCCACCAAAATTTGATTTTAAAAATTAATATCCAACCGATTAGTGGAATCTGGATTGAATTGGCCGGCAATAAATCGATGAGAACGAGATAAAAGACGGAAATTGCGACAAGAACTGAAATCTTAGGGTTGGAGAAAAACGAGAAAACCGCATCTTCCAATCCATACCATTTGTGGAGAAAGCTATCTTGTGCTCAAACGATGGAACGTAGAAGCAAAACGTCGTCAGAATTGCTGAAACCAGGTGTATGATTTGTTTCGTAATCTGGAAGGTGCAAGATATTGCAACGTTATTTTCAGCGCTATAAAATGAGAAATTGAGCATGAAAAAATCAAGGTTTGCCTAAAATCGCTTGTTTCTCACCCAATTTCCTACCTCTCAGATTTCAAATTCAGCAATAATTTTATTGTACACTTACCAATGAGCATGCAAGGAATGACGATATTAGCTGTGTAAAATAAGGGTTTCCGTCGTAGGGTCAATTTGAAAGTGACGTCGATGTAGTAATCCTAATTATCCAAATTTGCGAAATATTTCAAATGATACTTTACCTGTCCACAACAACCAGGATAAAGAATGCTATTTCTGGTCGATGTCAAGTTGATCAAATCCCACTCTGCCGAACTGAAATTCGTATAATTAGTTGACGAAAACTGTCACAATATTACGGATTAAAGTAGCTCAAATCCATCCCCTTTTGGGAATAGTTGTATTCGCGTCTGAAATAAACTCTAAATGAAAAAAAACACACACACATAGTCGAAACACATACGGTTGGCCATTAGAGTCATCGATCAAAGTCACCAGTGGAAAACCGTCGAACTAAAATTACCTATGGCTTTGTAGGACTAATTTTCAACTTTACCGGGATCTGTTTGATTTCAAGCAGGAAGCCGCTGTATGACCAGCCCATGAAGACCATTTTGCTGAAGGTTCGTCTCGGAAAATTAATCACTTTGGAAAACTTCATACCAGTTCTGGGAATCGTACGGGAAGAATCTGGAGTATTTTCCACATTTCGAACGAATGAAATCTCAAACTACTAACTCGATATCAATGGAGCAGAAAGATTTATAAATCGAAGGAGGCTTCCAAACGACGAGTCCATTATAGTAAACTAGTGCATCATTATTTATGGTGATATCGGGTACTCCGTCAGCATTATTATTGAGGACAATGTCCGGGATCTGAATTTACGAGAAATTAGCCAAATTCGAAAATTCCCAAACCCAGATCGAGTCTGATGGCATGTGCAGTTTTCGGATGCCTCCCCATTGCGCTGGGTTCCACACCTAAGAAATCAACTTTATTCTAATATTGTTTCGATCCCTTTCGTTGTTTTGAATGTAGTTATCAAGAACTTTTTTCCATCGAAGAAAAAAGAAAATTTGACCTTCACGTTCTGCAGAAGAAAAAAAACACCTTCTTGCAAATTTACTGCACTCTCGTTGTGAAAAAGAAAATGCGACGAAAAGTTGTCCAGTGTAATGATGTAAAATGAGCCAGTGGTGCTAAGTACGCGAGAAGCTGAAGATAATGCATTTGATCTTCGATTTAGCTACTTTTATTTTATTTTTTAAGAATTTAGCACTAATGAAAAATTTGCCAATTTTATACAACTTCGAGCCCATACTAGTTTGCTGTCGATCCACTGCATTTCCAGCCAAAGATTTGTCGTCATCACTTGATTGACTTCATCCTATATAAATAGGTGAAAATTTACGATTAAAATTAGCCTTACAACATCGATGATTCGAATAAGTGAAGCTCCGAACTTCACATGGACAGTTTCAGAAGCATTCCTGACTGGTCGAACATTTTTGTTGTAATAGTATAGCAAATCCTCATACAATTGATCAGCAAACGTTGTCGCTTCAATGGTGCAAAATAAACCTGAAATTTTTGTAACATCTCTTTTGGTCAAAAATATTCTGAAAATAGGCTTGAAACTCATTTGAACTCCACTTTAACTCGCATTTTAATAACTGTGCTGAGGTTGCACCTTAGAACAACATCCACGAACATCCTTGGTTATGTCTTGATTGATTGATTATTTTGCTCTTTCAGAATAATCTTCAAGAAATCCGGAGTGCAATTCTCTCTCTAGTTTAATATTCAGATTGAAAAATAACATTTGATTTTCTTCCTTGCACTTTTCAAATAATAGGACAATTTTCGTAAGTGTAAATCACATCTTTATTGACCACATGTTTGCGATATTTTGAGGAGGCTCATTGCTAGTTATTCGTTCGGATATGCTTTCAATGTAAGAATCAACTTCATCTTGCCCTGTAAAATCTACTCTTGCAGGGAAAATATCGAACATTTTCGATTATCGCCAAAGAGCTTACCTATAAAAATTCCAATCCACAACATATTGGCGACTTTTTTGGAAATTTAATGGAGAAATGATTTAAAGTCCAGTGCAGCTGAAACAATTTATAAATACTCAACAATAAACAAATTATAGCAACCACAGAACAAATGTGGAAATGTGAACTTTGCAAAAGGCAAATGGGAAACGTTTGAGGACAACTAACAGAATGCGAAAGAGATGCTCCGGGAAAATGAAGGAAGGAAGGGGACTTATGAGCAGAGAGAGAGAGAGAGAGAAACGGACAAAACAACTGCCAGAAGAGTCCATTCAACATTTGAGGGTCCCAGAGTCAGGATGACAACCGAGAGTATGTCATATCAATTCAGTGACATTTCTGAAACATTTCGATGATCTGATTGAAAAAAAACTTTATTCTTTATCGACGAATCTGCCGATATGATTTCCCGATTGACGAAGAAACATCAAACTTCAACAGAGAGTTATATTCTTCGATGAATGAGTTCCAGATACTTTTATCCTAAAGACTCTTGTCGTGGTTGGATCGAAGGACCTTTGCCAGATCATGTACGTGTCAATGAATATCATTTGTTTGAATTAAAATTCGATCCATACGTAGGAAATCTTATTTTTAGCATATCCATTAAAGTCCATAAGTAGGGAATAGAGATTAGAAACGGCGAAATGGACTATTAACGTGTTCAGCTTTCGTTTCAGCAGGTCTGTTCTCTGTCAGACTCATTAACATTTCCCTTGTAGAGAAGAAGAAGATGTGATATCTCCTTCTATTGACGTCATATTGTTCCGCTGATATCAAAGATAAAGAAAAAAGAGGTATTAAAAAGGTTGTCTGTCGAGTGCAGAGGATCCGGAATGTTCTCACATTGTCCGAAGCGATTAACGATTGGCCATTCGTCTGATAGCCTATCTTCCACGAATATCAGCTGAAAGATCGATAACTAATGCTAAAATTTCTAGTCTTTGCTGCAATTTTATTAAATCTTCAAACACATTCGCTGGGATGTATAACGTCACCAGATCTGGAAGATGATGGCAAGTGATACCGAATTTTCATAATATTTTTGGTCACTGATGGGCATCTCAGACGCATTGTAAAAAGAGGGATAAGTTTAGCTCAGTCATTCTCTTTAATTACCTAGATTTTTACTTGATGATTCCATTGACGATATGAAAAGCAAGACGAATGCACTCTTATGAAAGGAAATCTTTAGAATTCACAACGGAAGCGACCACTGAAATTTCTACGGAGAGCTCGACAGAGCCTTCCTCGACCACTTTGTCGACGTCCACTTCCGACTTTCCGTCTACAACTGCAGCAATAAGTTTGTCCCGAAGAGAAAATCGACATTTTTTATCCTAGTTGATTTAGCTTGTCAATTCATGCCGACACCTCCGTTCATTGCGGATCCAGAAGTGGACTGCACAACCATCACACCGCCTCGTGAACTTTAGAAAATTCTCAAAGAGATACTCAGCAGAGTATTTTCAGCAGCTGGGACTACTATGACTGCTTTTCTCGGCTTCGGCACTTTCGATTTCGCAACTGCAGGGCCAGCTCCGAGCTGCCTCATCACATTCAACGTCAACTATTGTAAGTTTATAATTTTAAAAAGAGACCAATTTTATTTTTCTAAAAATTTCCAAATCGAATCGATAATTTATCATCTCTCAGAAATCGCCTAGACCACTATTTTTCTCGCAAAATTCAAGGTTATTGTCACTGATGTGCAATAAGAAACTGATTAATGGAGATGAAAGATCGGTATGCGAGAAAAATGATGGATATTGAACAATACCTTCATTGACAGGCTATTCTGAGAGAAAAATTCCATCCGCTAACATCAAAATTCCTGTGAAATTTTGAAAATTTCACGATCTGAAGATACTTCGAATAGAACTAAATTTACTGACGAAATTTGTTAGCGAAACTCAAAAACCAAAGAATTAACTTTTTAAAATAGCAGTTGTACGTGAATAATCACATTTCAGATGTTCTGATTCAACTGGTAACCTTATTATTTACTCTCCGATTCTTCTTTTCATAAAATCCACGCAACTTTCTTTCAAATTTCTACTAGCAGTCTCATCATTCTGCATCTTTAAAAATAACGCCATCGCATCATTTTTCTTAGACACATCATTAAAGACGATTCCAGAGAATGGTTCCTATGAAGGTCTCAAAGTATCTACGTAGTTGATCTTTCAAGTCCTCTTCACTCTTATCATTCTGATTCTTTAAAAAGTAATATCTATGCCATTTTTTGCACATTACAAAGAGGCGAATCAGGAAGATAGTTCTGTTAATGTCTCGAAAAACGAATGCAACTTTTCTACCACTTTCAAATTATCTTGCATCTTTAATGATATCAGCACCACATATGCAATTTTGGCAATTCATTTTCATAACATGGTTTAGGAAAGTTGTTCAAGTGAAATTAAAGAAAAACGCGTAACTTCTTCTGTTTCAATAATTTTTTATAGCTTAACACCTTTAAAAATACAAATTTTTCATATGATCAAAAATAATTAAGGAAGACAATTCCTGCGAAAGGCTGAATTTCTTGTCGGAACAGTTCAACGCGTTTGACACTGGCTATTTCTACATGGGACAGCGAATTATTGCTGTTAGCAGCGTTGACTATCTAATGTAACACCATCCATCAGTCCGTTAACGAATTATTTATGCCATTATTAATTTCAGAGCCGGAAAGTGATGGAAAAGAAGTCTTCTTACAATCATGTTACAGTTCTTACGGTTCCACTTTCAAATTTAGATTGCTTTCTAATTTAAATACATATTTTAATTGTGGTGTTTGCATATTTTTTTTGTAAGTTACAAGTTTAAAGAAAAAACATTTATTTGAAATAAACGATTAAAAACGAATATTTTAATTGAAATAAAATCAGCATCGTTAAACAGAAGAAATAACCACTTATTTGCCATACATACATCGACCTGAAAATGAATGAATCATTCTCAAAATATTCGAAATCTTGGAGCTGATTATATTTTTAGAATATAAAACGCGCTCCATTATTTATTCAACAGAAATAAACGATTCCATTTTGGCATTCTTTCTGTTGAATTTCAAATGATGAGTGCCTTATATCTCGTAAATTTTGTCTCGATATTCACAAATGGCTTACATTATCCTCAATTAGACCCGATCATGCCATTAGTTGTTATTGAGACGATAAATTTATTCCTTCTTCTCAGCGGGCTTCTCTTCCTCCTAAAGATTTTGATTAATTCCATAAATTAGGATATTATCTAAAAAAAATAAATCTCGAAATTTAACAATTAGTTTCACGGTAAAATGATTGAAAATAATCTTTGTTTCTTCATTTAATCAAAACTTAACTAAGATTTGAGATCAGAAGTGGTCATTTTAGTAGAAATAACATGATTGCCTACCTTCTTTTCCTCCTTCTTCTCCTCCTCCTTCTTCTCCTCTTTAGGGGCCTCTTTAGCTTCTTCCTTCTTCTCTTCCTTGGGTTCCTCCTAAAAATTTCGATTAATTAGAAAATAAAAATAATATTTAAATTTAATAATGAATTTCATGGCAAAATGATTGAAAATAACTTCATTTCTTTATTTATTAAAATTAGTATTGCAAGTATTTTGCTATTGAACACTTTGAAGATAGGACTAGCCATTTTGGGAAGCACAAGATACTATCAGACGGATCTGGAAATCAATGGCAAAGCTAATCATGCCTTCCTGGTCGTTAAAATTTAGGAAAAGTTGGCAGAAAATTCAGTCCGATTTGATAGTAAATTAGCCCAAAGAGACAAATGAGAGGTTGCAAAATATCCGTCCGTCTAAAAAATGCTCAAAATGGCTCACCTTCTTCTCTTCCTCCTTCTTCTCCTCCTCCTTCTTCTCCTCCTCCTTCTTCTCCTCCTCCTTCTTCTCCTCCTTCTTCTCCTCAGCCTTTGGCTCTTCCTTCTTCTCCTCAGTCTTAGCGGGGGCATCCTCAGCCATGGTGTAGGCGACGAGGAAGAGAGTCAA
The DNA here is from genome assembly GCA_002287525.1 of Diploscapter pachys. Lineage (NCBI taxonomy): Eukaryota > Metazoa > Nematoda > Chromadorea > Rhabditida > Rhabditidae > Diploscapter > Diploscapter pachys. The sequence continues at coordinate 37,787 of LIAE01007045.1, forward strand.
TCCGAGGACAACGATGAATTTCATGGTGATTTGTCTGAAAGAAGGTATTATAATAAAATCATAATTCACAAAAGTTAACGACCAGCGAATAAGCTCCAATAAATTGGAGAAATGCAAATGTGTGGGTTCAGAGTTTGCAATGAATGAACAATGAGAAATCCTTGAACTCAGTTTCTAAGGAAATGGAACGGAAGCAGAGATGATTGGAACCTCTTTTAAAGGCGAACTTCGAAAATGAAAATCGCAGATATCGTGCGAGTGGAATATTCGATGGGACTGACGCGTATTTAATGGAGAAATTTTCTTTGAATAATCGGGTCAAGGCGATAACCATCTCTGCATGTTCCTTCGAGAATCTACGGAATCATCAACGATAATAAAAACAAGGGATATAAATGAGAGAGGGAGAAAATCAAAATCTAGAAAATCAGCATTAGCGTTAGATAGATGGTATCGCTTGTCAAAGGAAAGCGAAGATGTACGCCACGTTAGCAGAAAATCGCGGGTTGGCGAGGGAGTTGTTTTCGAATTGGCATTGTTGCGCCCTTTATATACCGTCCATCGTCGCGAATGTCAACTCGCCCTTCGAAGTCAGTTTGATACGTTTTTACGTTTTCGCCTACCGGCTGGCAACGAGAACCGAATCTCCTCCCACCCTTGCGCCCGTTGACAGATCTTGACAAAAGAATTCTACTCTTGCCGCCTTGTCTTGTCACCTCCCCCCGTCCTTCACTACGCTCCTCAGTCTCTGTTTTTCTCAATTCTCGCCCTAAAAATATCAAACATGTTTCTCCCGCATCTTCTTGTTGTTTTTTTATAGGTGTACCCGTTGTCGGCGATGGTGTGAACTGCACTTTATGCCTCTGCATTGAAGCATTAATGATGCTATCATCAGTGTCTATTGAGTTGTCAGAATACGAAAAACTGATCATCTTGACCGTAAGAATTTCATCAGCGCGCGGGTCAAAGCATACATTAAAGACTATTTATGGACTATCTTGAAGAGGTCAACTTTTTTGCTGACCTTATTTTCTTGTTTTTGCTTCTGCTTCTACAAAAACACCTTCGCATCGGCCATCTTTGGCCTGAGGAAGGACACGTCGCCTCCCCCTGTGTATGTGTGTGGGGGAGTTTTCTTCAAGCGAATCAAAAGGAGAATCTAAAGGCGAATGCTGCTAATGGGCGCTGCTTTCAGAGACAATGGACAGTCGCTTTTCTTGAATGATCGAGTTTACACATTCGAAGATAATATCGACATTCATGTATGCATTTTAATTTCGAAGAAGAGAAATTATGTCGATGCGATTGTTTAAAGATTAACGAATAAAGTTTATTCAAATTAGAGGCCTTCTTATTTAGTGACTGAAAGACACATCAAATAAACTCGCAGACCACAAGAAATTCACCATCAATCCTCTGTAGTTGTTGAATTTCTGTCTGAATACTGTCGGCTACTGGTCATTGTGCCCTTGACGCATAATTTGTGCAATGCTTCATAGGGATATCAGAAAATTACCAAACGATAAAGAGGAGAAAACTCTACGATTTCTTGTTTCGAGAAATTTGTATTAGTTTGTGATTTGCTCGACTCTGTATTTGTATGGGAAGTTGTCTTTTGATTATAATCTGACATTATCAATTGTTCATTTGAGAATCACGGCTTTTTAATGACTTTGATTAATTCTGGTTGTTCGCATGAGAGCGACTAAGATAATGAGATCACGAAATTATGATTTGACAGAAATAAGAATAGATTGAGAAGTACTTCATTCATATGCATATTTGGTACCACACCATCAGACACTTGAAGACCAAACTATATACTACCATTTTTGAGCTACTTCTCGCAAATTCTTGCCACGATTTCCATTGACGAATAACGTTAACTGCTTTGCATTATTTTGGAATTAGTTCTATTCTTTTCTGGTCTTTTTCAGTTTGTTACTTGATTGAGCTGTTTTGGTTTGTACCTGTGACTGATTACTCCGAGCTAGAGATGGTCCGAAAGGAGAGACTGAAAATTCAAAATTATTCGGTAAGCGTCTCGTTCAACTCATCCCTTCATCATTCCAACTCACCAGTCAATACAGCGCCGTTTATATTCGGGAATTCATTTCTGCTGTCAGCTCTGATTGAGACGAAAGCAGCGGTTAATATAAAGAAAATAAAGAAATATCATCATGATTTTTAATGCTAAATGGGTTGAAGCTTCTCTAATACTTAAACCTTTCAACTGCCGCTCATTTACCAGGACATTCACTTTATTTGAATTTTTAACAATTATCAATGAACATACAAATTTCACAACAAATTTGACGGCAAATGGAAAGGGTAAATGTTTTCAGTTTAGATCGCCTTTAGTTTCGGATAGTGTCAATCAAATTCGCAGGTAAAAACAAAATCTCCATGACTTTTTTTTTACGATTTTCCCGTGACCAGGTTCCACATTCCCGACTTGGGCAACAATCCGGACAGCCTTAGAAATTAACTGAGGTCATTTGTACTTGGATTTTCGTCATATGATCAACATCAGTATGAAGATTTGAATAAACTATTATCCTAACATTTCTTGCTCATCAGTAAATGAATATTTGAATGATTGTTGATCAACTTCATTGGTTTATCACTTTTTTAGTGTTTTCTCCGAAATAAGACTTTAGTAATAGGATGTTAATTAGGGGTTGTGCGCAATTTCAATTCCGGATCATAGAAAAACTCAATTCTGATTATGGAGTAATGGAAATTTACAATTTCAACACCTATTCCGAATTTTTTGAAATTCATACTCGGTCACGCCTCTGATGACAACGAAGTTCAAAGCTCACGATTATGCATGTTGATATTTTTGAGGTGATTAAATATATTTTTTCACATTTCTGTTCGATTGGTTTAACTTCTTTCTCAACATCGGAAAACCTACTGATAGGCAGTATCTGCAATATATCACAGTTGAGATGAAAATACACGACCTTGGCGTCCACAGACAAACGGATCAACTGCGGTTAACTGATAGATTGAACGATATTTTTTTGAAATTCTTACACAACGTTGAAATTGAAAAAAAGATATGGCGAAGTTGAGATTTTTGCAGTATATGAAAAGAAAAGATAATGCTATGGAAAGATGACTATCACACATGTCCTGATTCTTTAAGGCAAATGTCTGAAAATGAATCATATCAAGGGAGTTCAAGAATTTTGCCAGTTTGAATTTCTTGTAACTTCTCTACTTCGTGACAAAATATTATGCAAATTGAGATAGCGTTTCTCTAACATCTCCTAACCATACACCCTATTTCTTCTGGCAGAAAAATCGCTAGAATCATCGTTCAAATCAATAAAATTCAAATCAACAACGTTGAATCCATATGAGTAATCAAGTCATAAGCAAAAGGAACGGCGAATCTGGAACGGCCGATTAGCTGAACTGGTCACGCAAGTCTCACGTTCGATGCTAATTTACTCGGCCACTAAAGAAAGAAAACATCGAATGCTTTTTAGCAAATGACCTATTGATTTTTCTCCAGAAAGACTTTCATTCTAATAGTATAAGAAATCCGTTCCGGTTATTTGGTTAAGGTTAAACCTTGGACCTCGCCTTTTCAAATACTATGATAACAAGGCTTCCTTTATTTGTCACCGATTTTTTGTATTAAGAATGTAGGAAAATAAAGAGAAAACGTCAGTGATAAATAGAGGGATCTGATGAAAAGTCATCATTACTCATGCGTCATTAATCAATCAACTGTTGGTAAAAATTTCATAGTTTATGATTCTACGAATTATTTATTTCAAGAGTTTATGAACAGGGGAGGTTGCACGATTTTTTGCAATTTTCTTGTAGCCAACCTTCATTATCTGGACTTGTGCAGTAGCCTTGTAAGGCCCAAACTCCGCAATAAACGCTTTTATCCTCGCACTTCGGTTGGCAATACATTTTCGTTAGAAGCTCAATATCGCCCTTGCTGAGGTATTGGCGTTGCCCAAGAAGCTTCTGGTTCGCATTTGGATTGGCCTGAATCTTTGCAATTCTTTTCTCCTTCTGATATTATAAAACAAAGTTTTATCTTGGAAGATACTAGGAATTTGAATTGAAACTTTGCACGACTCTTCATTCAAATTCATAGGCTCAAAAATGTCATTATATCACAAATCTCGGAATTCCGCACAACTATTGTTACTGATAAGTTCTTACTTTCGGTACTATTGTCGGCTGATTGATATTTATGGCTCCAAAATTTCCTTCTGCATGCATTATCGAATCATATGCATATGGAACGCCATATCTGAAATACTTGTAAGAATGATCATAGAATATCACTTGCGTCGTGAGTTTCTTCGAGTCGATAATCGCGAAAGTATCATATTGTTGTGGATTGACATTTGTCCAGTTTATGGTAATATGCTAAATGAAAATTTTTCTACTATCAAAAATTATTAATTACTTTATCCCGATCAGTTCTGAGTTGCTGATGCGCAACACCTAAAGCATGCAGAGTCTGGAATTGCATTTTTAAACATATCTATGAAAATCTATATTGCCTCATGAATCGCAATTCCTCTCGGCTGAAAATTGATAGTTTTTAGAATAAAAAAATCGGCAAAATTACATTCGGACAACTAAAACTGAGATAAACAGGATTCGCTGGTGACGCTTTTCCGATGTATGAAAGTCCACAACTGCAATAAATCAATTCTCACTTCAAATTCAATTCATTTCGAAATACGATTACAATTTCGCATCTGGGAAATGGTAATAGTGAATGTAGTTCGCAGAAGCTGGCTGTAGAAGTTCTTGGAATCTAAATTTTCACTTGTAAATAGAATAGGCAATCTGGAAAATTGATGTTATGATGGAATGGCGAAATACGATATGACCAATTGTGATAGGAACTGAAAATGGATTTGTAGGAAAATAAGGCATATTGTTATTTTTACTACGCTAAGTTCAGAAAGAATTCCGTCATTACGTCATTTCCAAACTTCCTAGAAAACAACGATTTGTAATTTTGCCTAATGCAAGTTTTCCGTTGAATCTCCAGCAATGCACTTCTAACGTCATTTTTGTCGACTGAATTCAGTGATTCGTCCAGATAAAACGGGATTGGCCCCGACGAATTCCATTTTTGCTCCTTGTTCTCTTCAAAGTAAATTTCTGACCTGAAATCCTATCAGGTCAGTATAAGAAAACACTGCCTCGCAAACCTTTTCTTCCTTTCATCCAGTGAATTCTGATTTGGTCCCTATATCATTGATGGTTCCATCAGTTGTCGATTGGATATTTTGCGATGGGATTTTATCTTCGTCCTCTTCGCCATCAGATTCGCATTGTTCTTGAAGATCCTCATTTGAAAAAATTGAATTGTCGACGTTGCTCTTCAATTTTGGAACCTCAGGAATCGATTGATCAGTTTGATTGAGCAGATTTAGCAATTCATCAGCTCGTTCCTCAGTCAGAAGAATGTCACCCTCGATCGCCCCATCGTCTTCAGCTTCAGTCTGATAGAATAATAGATGCATTGATAGGAATATAAGGAAGCTTACAGTGTTACTTATCCCAGCTTTCTTCAGCAGTTCCTTCTTAACTTCCAAGGTTTTGTTGAGTCTTCGTTGAACTCTGTCAGAGACATTGTCATTCTTTAGTCTAACACCTCGGTAGAAATTAAACTCGTTATGAAATGGTGTTTCAAAACGAGTCAGCTAAAATGACAATTTCAAGGAACTGCAAAGCTAGTGATTTAAAAAAAAATAAATTACACTTCGCAGAAGAGTTTCCTTCTGCTTCTTTGATTTTGTTTCTGTCGGTTGATCCATGGGTTGTGGACTATTGGTTGTGGTCTAAATGCAGAATTATTTAGGAGGAAAAGTTGTAATTTTTCAACTTGTGGGTGTGATCTGTCTTTCTTCCATATCCCACAAATGAAATTACCGATGCTTTTCGCCTCAGTCTCCAAAGAGTGGACTATTTGATTTACAGCGTTCCCTATTTCTCTACAAAAATAAATATTTTTATATCATAACTTACTAAAATAATACCCTAGAAGTTTGGATAAACTACTTTCATTAGTTTCGTCAACTATTGTGTCGATATTATGGGATGTGGGCATCTTTCCGCTTCTGAATTTCATTTTGTACTAACATGCACAACTTTTTCTATGAACCTGCACAACTCCTCGTCTGGGTTTTGGCTACAGTACTGGATAGCTACTCTACGCCAATTTTCTCTTTTTGACTTGTATTCCTGAATAACTTAGAAAGGATGTCTAAGATAGAATTTGTAATATGAAAATTAAACTTTTCCAGATTCTTTAAAACCATTACCTGTGAAGAGGCGAAGACAATGATGACGGAGATTAGTAACAGAATCCAAATTGTATTCATTGGTTTTTTTTTATCAAAATTGCTAAATTTTACTAATTAAGCTAAAAGTTTAAAATTTATTTATGCATTATGATGAAATTCTCGGCACAAATCAATTGTGCGAAGTTTCATCAGAAAAATGATGATCCATGCATTTATCATAATCGATCGTCCGAATTTCCTTTTTGTGGGAACGAAAATTCATTATAAAATCACTCCTTTCAATTCGCGTTGAATTTCCAGATTATTCACCAAGTGTTAGTAATGATATATTTGTTATTGAACATATTTGTAGAAGTATTGTGAATTATTTATTTCAACTACGTTAATGTGAAATTTTAACTGCATAAGTTACAAGATTTTTTACAATTAGCTTTCAACCATGCTCCGTTCGAACTGCTAGTGCAGAGTCCTTGCAGAGCCCACACTCCACAGTACACGTTCGTATCCGTACAAGATGGCATGCAGTACATCTTCTTCAGAATCTCAACATCTCTCGCGCTCATTTGCTTGCGTTGACCAAGAACTGCTTGATTTGTACCGGGGTTAACCTGAACTGTGGAATATCTATCATTTTAGACAAATTTTATAATTGCTTTTGGTATCATCGTGGGTTTGCTTATGCTGACAGCAGAGATATAGCCATTATAGTGCATGATTGAATCATACGCATATGGAACGCCATATCTAAAATATGTTCCTGGGAAAGATATGCAGAAACATCCTTACGATGTAAATTTGTTGGCTTCAATAACAGAGAACGTGTCATATTGTTGAGGATTGACATTCTGCCAGTTGATTGTAATCGACTAAATGTTATTTAAAAATCACTGAAGTCCTAAAATGTAGCCATACATTATCACGATCTGTCCGTTGATGTTGGTGAGCTACTCCGAGAGCGTGCATTGTCTAAATATAGTTTTGCATAATTTACCAGATAAGAGTCGAATAAATAAAAGTCATTCAAACCTCGTGAATAACGACTCCACGGAACTGCAAATTGAATCACTATCATAATATTATTAAAAAAAAAGTTCGACTTACATTAGGGCAACTGAAACTGAGATAAATTGGATTCGCGGGATTAACTTTGCCTATGTAAGATAGACCACAGCTGAAATGGCCACGTGAATTTTCTGGCTGAATTTCGAACTTACTATGCAGCATTTTCGACTTTGAGATAATGAATATAATTTCCAGAAATCGGCGAAGAAAGTTCTTGGAACCTGAATTCAATAAGTTCTTTTAACTTTCAAAGTGATTTTCAAACCGAATGCAGGTTCTTTGCTGAATTTCGAGAAGACCACTTCTGACATCGTTTCGATCCACGTCATCCAAGGACTCGTCCATGTAGAATGGAATGGGAGAGTATTGATTCCACCTCGAAACAGCAAAGCTGCTGTCCTCGAAGAAAATAGCCGATCTAAAATTATTGGCAACGTGAAACCTAATCTTCTTTTGGATTGATATTCAGCTGGTTATTCATGAAGAACACTGGCAGATTTGCATGAAAAGTGAGAATTTTAGCAACTTCAAAGTAATAAAATTGGAGAAGTTCGTTGAAACTTGAAAAGAAATATAATTTTAAAGCAATATCTCGTGTAAGAATTTCACCGTTTTTTCCTACTTCCACTGCTTCCAGGTGGTGGCGGAATAGGGGGTGCTTCAGGATGTTGGAAGGCATCCGATGCGACAGTTGTCTCACCAGCTTCCAGTGTCCGTTGAGGAGCTAGAGTAGATGTGTTTTCGTTGTCGGAAGTCTCGGACACGTCTCCGTTGTCCTCGGAGTCGGTCAAGTCACTGTCACTTTCGCTAGTGTCAGTGAGTTTGACCGCATCAGCGCCTTCGTCAGCCTGTCCCAGCTCATTCAACAGGATGTTGGCCTGTTCTTCAGTTATCATCAGATCTCCTTCAAGAACACCGTCGTCCTCAGCTTCCACCTAAGTTTATCGGATGATGCGTTTTGAAGTGAAATTTTCGCACTTTTATTATCAAACTCGTTACACGCATAACGGAACGTGTAGACAAGTTAGATGATTAGACACCTTTCATTAATAGCAAAAAGTCTGTATTTTTCGGTTATAAAACTAAAGGCTGACTCACGTCTTCAGTCAGTCCGGCCTTTTCGAGAAGAGCTTGCTTGACCTGCAGAGTTCTGTCGAGTCTGAGTTGCACCTTGTTGGAGAGATCCTCAACGGCCTCGTCGTCTTCGTCGTCGTCATCGTCCGTGTCAGAACCCACGTCAGCGGCAAGTGCAGCGCCTGAAGCGGCCGCACCTGCACCCGCAGCTGCGGCAGCAGGTTTCTTGGGGAGTCTTGACCTCTTCTGGAATCGCTTCTCGAAATCAACGAGCTGTAAACGAGAATCGGTAAATGAGTTTTGTCATTTTCAGCTAATTCCACTAACCTTGCTCAGGATATTCTCCTTCTTTTGAAGCGCTTTCTCCGGCTGTTTTCGACAGTTTCTGCCTCGGCATATGCTCTAAATTCAAATTATCCGAATCTTTTGACTTTGTTTAGAGCATGCAAGTTTTTGCAATGCCATATTGATCATGAAATATTTATATTTCCTTCAATCAGAGAATTTATAAATTTCGAAAGATGGCGAAACTTCATACATAAAATAAAGAGAACAGCGCCATTTGAGTGTTATGGCACTATATATTATTTCACTCAATGTCAATTATATTGTATAAGCAATAACCTTGATCTTCGCCACAGCATCCTTATCAGCAACCTGGGCTTGAGCCCTTTTGCGAGCCTCCCTGGCCTTTTCTGCCAGTTCTTTCTTGACGTTTGCTAGTGGATGTTTAATCTGACGTCTGAAACATTTTCATATCGAATTTTCTTAATCTTCCTTAGCAAACCTTGGAACCCTTGGCAGAATCTTCTTGATGTTCCTTCGATCAACGCCTTCGATCATCTTGTCAACGTCTCGGAACCAGGGGATTTTTCCACCCCTGAAAATCGGCTCATGAGATTGAAAAAACCCACATTTTCTACCTGCAGAGAGCCTGTCCCGGATATCGCTTGCAATATTGAACGGCGACTCTACGCCAGTGTTGCCTATTTGGTCGCTTCTTCTCCGCCTTCATCTTGGAGAATGCCTAAATTTGCGGTGATTTTTCAAATTACAACATTTGTGCATTCCCACTTTGAGCTGTTTAATAACATTCATGGCCCATTTTCTCTTTTTCATAGCCCGAGCTTTGTGTTGCCTTCGCCTCTGAAGTGCTTGTTCTAAATTCAGGTTTATCAAGTATTTTCCTGTTTTTTTCATATTCCTTACGTCGTGCTTCTCGTTGTGCTTGCCTGATCTGTTGTGGCGTTTGCTTCTTGGCTCCTGGCCCAGCTCCAGGTCTGTTGTGATTTCCAGGCTAAATATTTTCATCGAGTAAAGATTAGTTTACAGGATAAAATTTCCTGAAATCGTCTCCAGAAAATTTTACACAACCTTAGCTGGTGGCTTTCTTTTGGCATTTCTGCCTTTTCCAGCTGCTCGTTGGCCTTTCGGACCGTTCTTCGGCCCCGGTTTGGGTGAGAGACTTCGCTGCTGCGGCGGCGGCGGCTTTTTTCCAGGCTTTTTGTTTCGCGCTTGTTGTGGATTTTGTTTTTGCGTTCTCCGGCGTGCAGCTGCCGAAATCATTTGTTGGGAAGTTCGCGGCTTCGCCTTCAAAACAACGCATATTACATCAAGTTAACAGAAGGAATTTTCCGAGCTTCAGAAAATTGCACACAACCTTAGCAGGTTGCTTTCTTCGAAAATTTGCTCTATTTCGAGGAGGTTGATGTTTTCTCGCATTTTTCTTCGGGCCAGGTTTAGATGAGGAAATACGCAATGGAGTTTTGCCAGGTTTCTTGCCATGTGGGTGTCGTGAGTGAGTATTTTGGATTCTAGAGACAATCGAGCTTTGGAGGGCTTTCTGTCTCATCTTCAAAATTTCTCAATTAATGGCACAAAATCTGACGTTAAGTCAGTAATTGTTATTGTTTATCGCCTGGTCAAAATGATCTAAACTGAGCTATAAAATCTATGTTCTATCCACACTTTCATTATTGGTTATGAGATAGTGTAAGCGCTGCCTATCTTCAAATTTGAAATCGTTAGTTAGTAAATGGTCAGAGGATAAATGGTTAGTCAGTTAGATTCACCGCAGCAGAAAAGCATAGATAATGAATAAGTATTTGTTCAGTGTATTATTGTTATGTTCGATTTTGCCTTTATGATTTTAAGAAATTTGATCAGTCTCTTTTCCCGCTCCCCAGTCGATGATGAAACGTTTCTCTGATGCAATAAGCCATTATGCAATCGATAGCGCTCATCAGTTATGCTTTCTGGCAGATATCGATCAACTTCATCGAGACTGGGTTCAAGTGTGGCCGTCAAGCGTGTCTGTCACGAACACCCGGACTCACCCCTTGTGCAGGCCCCTGGCCGTTCCCATTTCCGTTCTCTCGTCCTCCCGGACCACGTCCTGACTGTCGAGCTTAAAATATTTTTATGCACTCAAACTTATCGATTATTTTTTACCTATCCTAGTTTGTTTCGCCTTATCATTTTCTTCAGTAGCTGAAATAGTAATTTATTGCAGTAGAATTCAATAGCCTGCCAATGAGTAAACGATACCTGACGTGGCGAAAATAAAGACGAGGCAAACCGCAAGTAGGAGCCAAATTGTTCTCATTTTGGACTGAAAATAATTTTACACAATAAAAAGGGGCATATTGGATTATCATGAACAGACATGTAACTCTTGTCATCTTTTGAGGCATTGAATAGTCAAAACGTAATAAGAATATTTTAGATCGATTCCGCATCAGAACAGCATTTAAGGGTTGGGTAAGACCTGGCTTGGGTCTGATATGATCAAGTCATGTCTCAAACTCAAAAATTTTAAATCTAAAGTGGTCTATCTGCTCATGACTCCAGCAAATTTCATGAGATCAAATAAAAAATAATAATATTTTCTTTGAAAGATGAGATTATTCCGAGAAGTAGGATGTACGAGGATGCGAAACGTAAAGTCTACAATCAAACAAAATGATGATCAGTTACATTCGAAGTGATCTTATCTTCATCACAAAGGAACTGAAAACCGATGCAACGATAATGAATGAGTTTAGCGAGGAGAGTCAAAAACTCTACAAAAAGAAAAGTGGGAAGATTATGATTTGATAACGAAAAGAAAAATTGGAGAAACACGACGGACACACCGAATTATCGATGTACGATTTTTATCGACAAAAATATGGCAAAGACACGCAAACTTCCCATCATTTCGGATGGTGAGAAGAAATTGAAATCAAAACGGTGTTTTGATTTCGACGATGAAAACGATAATGATCAGTAAGCGGACGCACTGATCGACAAATAAAACGAGCTAACTGTTAGAACTGCAATAACGAACGATAAAGTTTGATTTTTAATCATTAGTTTTGAATTTAGGATATCATAAAATACGAACATGAATTTTCAGAACCGCAATCTTTGACTTTTCTGGATTTTAGTCACTTGCGATACTACCTTCACTATCATCACAAATTGCTGTTGATCAAGACAAGCCAAAAGTTAAAATCTATTTATTGCACGCTATTAACCGTAATTTTAAAATCGTTTCCTATAACCATAAATTCAATATTTACACACATATGAGCAAAATTATTGCAAATCCTCAGGACTTGGATTATGGCATGTTGTGATTTCAAATTGTACCTAAAACTTCCCGTATCAAAAACTAATTATGACAAAATTGTCGGTGATAGAATGTTGGCAGCTAAAGCTGACTCAGTGAAGACTGCCGGCGATAAGACTGAAATTTCAACAAAAAAATTTTTAAGAAAATTAGATTTTCATACCGGATGGACTCAAAACCACTCCTGACATGATTGTATGTGATAAAATATCCGGACAAAGGACAAATGGAGAAAGTATGAGGGGCATGAAATGGCTAAATTATCGAAAATTTGAAAATTTACAACTTACGACATGACGTATGGATTTACTAAAAATAAAACTTATTTATACAAACATTAGGTCAATTTGAAAATGTGCCATACCAATATTTGGCGACAACCTAAAATGAATCTTTTAACCTTTTCCAGAATTTCATCGCACTTACACGTATGGTGAGAAAACGTAGGCATTGAAGACGGCAGCAGACAAGATATTTGGGCCGACTAAAATAACCTTTATTTTTTATTAAAAATACCCTTTCTTACGGACATAAGGGCTAAATATAAGAGGATCCCCAACCTAAAATTTGTTCAAAATTAAAAAAAGAAAAACATGGATAACAATTTCTGAAGCTAACCTGAGGACTTGCAATGGGTAAACTCATCTAGAAAGAAAATTGAAACAAAAATACAGCATGTTATCACAACTTACCAAAAGCGGACTCAAAACTGATGGCGAGAAAATATTAGGTGACAATATGAGAGGACCAAGAACACTCAGCTAAAGTTATCACTCAGCAAAATTCATCTCTCAAATTCCTCCCATACCGTATTGATGCCTGGGTTGAAAGCGAATGGAGCAAGAATGGTTGGATGAAGTAGAGCTATTCGATAAAAGACAGGGTCTCCAATGTCGATAATTACTCTCTTGACTCGAGCATGACTGTCCTCGTTTCGAGTCAGACTTGCGTAGTCACCGCGAGCAATATGTCGGACAGTCGATCTGATGTATTCTTATGAGTTGACAGATAAAAATGACTCACTTCAATGATTCGTGTCTCTCAACATCCGAAAAATTTCGATAAATGTCCAAATCAAAAGGGAGCTTCGCTAGGGATGTGTTCATAATTCCTAAATTATATCATGAAACCAGAATCAGGAATGAATATTCAGCGATTACCGTTTTCGCCGTAGAGCAGTTCGATTTGCTTCGGCGTCATGAAAGTGAACTTCGAATTTTCGAAGTCGAGCTTCTGATCTGGGTTGAATTGAGACTTGATCGTTGTGAATGTCTAAAAATTTGTTTAAAATAAATCAAGACGATTTTCAAATGTACTGTGTCAATAAGTGAGTTCATGTTCAAAAGATCCTTGTCCAACCCGGTTTTCCTCAATCCATCGATCAAACCCATAGCATCGTCCACCAAGTTATTCACACCTAAAATGGGGAATTAAATTTGTAGAGAGCTTTCTATTGACCAGTAACGTCCATGACGAGTTCCAATACAGAATCACGGTCTTTCTCATTCATTCCGGATTTTTCAAGGACGTCAGGAAGAGGCAGCACACCTCGGCCTGTGTCGTCTTTGTAGAATGGGAACAAGTCTGGCGAAAGAAGATGTCTAAGAATAATGCGAATACAATTTTTATGTCTGAACGAAAACGGTAAGACCATGACATCGATATATTCAAAATAGGATGTAAAAGGATACGGCAGCGAGAAAAGTCGTTCCCCACTCAATGCATGCATTTAGGTGGGACGACTTTTCCCGCTACCAAGGAATACAATCACTTCACTATCTTCCAATTTTCAATGTTATTTCGAACCATAGAATTTCATCTACCATATGCAACATATTCTCCAGAATTTTCTTTCCAGAAGAGAAATAAAAGCGCTCACTTTTTGCTAGTGTACTTATCGGGCAGAAGGGGAAAGAATCTTGGCGAAAGGAGATTCGCGTTGATATCCTTCGTATGTCGGGATACGGTATTCACCAGACCATAGACATTTTTATCGACCATTCCATCGGGAACCAGGTCTTGGAATCTTGGAAATAGCAAAAGTGAATAAGCTTTCAAGAAAAAAAAATACCGCTCAGTAAAAGATTTGCTTTTTCTGTATGGATTGTCCTTTCCCAAGACCATGTCCAGCATACGATGCTTGAATTGCCGCTCACGCCTGCTTTCAGTCACTTTATCTTGAAGCTGAAATTCAATTAGAAATTTTTTTTTCTAAACTAATTTTAACTAATGAACCTTTTGCAGTTTCTTGTACGACATTTTCAAGCTTGTTGACGATTTTTCATTTGGATAGATCATGGTTCGGAGCATCTTTGTGAATCCCTGAAAAAAAAGTTAAATTAAGAAACTTGGACTCTTCACGACGTTATCAAATCATATGAAATAGTTTATGGGAACGATGGTCAAGCTTTCCTTTCTCTGATCAATTTCAAGATGGGAAAAGATTCAAATCAAATAAGATATCGTTTATTCCTTACTTGAATAGGAGATTTCCGTTCGTGTTTTAAATTTGGCGCGGTTTTTCTGGTGATGATTTTGTAAGGGAATCGGTCGCGTCGCTCTGTCTCTTTGGCCAAACTGATCGTCTCTTTCTGGAAGTGGAAGAAGAAGGTTAGTCGCAAGTAAGGAGGATAAATTATGATCATGGGAATACGAGAGAAAAGAGAAAGACAAAGTAATCTCCCAAATCTTCTAACAGATATGCAGTCATTTCACATCTTTGCTGGAAATACTCTCCAGATGTGGTGAATTTTAATTTAATTTTTAAAACTTGCGTTTGTGTAGAGTGAAAGAACATTCCTTTTGACTCTTCTTATAGCCAACTTCTTGCGATAACGGTTGTATTTTCTTTGCAACCTCGGAGGCAGAATTATTTTCTTGATGCCATTTCGATTTAGTTTTTCGAGCCTAGAAAAATTACAAATTAACATTGTCCAATATAAAAGAAAGCTTACCTAAACCTCGTCTTCGTCTTCAGAAAAGTCTTTGGTTGCCATTGCAGATTCTTGATAATTCTTTTGTACGGTACTCTGACGGACCTTCTTGAATAGCTTGGAGCTATCGTTGACGTTGTGGGTTTTGGATCTGTTCTTGTTGTTGTTGTTGCAATGCTGACATTTCTCGCTGGTAATTGATTCCAAGGAATAACTCTTGCTCGAATTTTGCTCGGGCTTCTTCTGATTTCCAATTTCTTCAAATACTTCTTCATCATCTTGATTCTTCGATTTTCTTCGTGACTTCTGCGGTGGATATCGAACGTCTTTGACCTTCTTTCTCCAACTTTCGTCGTGATTTTGACTTTGCTGATTCGCTTCGATTTCTTCTTACGCTGCTTCAGCTTTAGCCATTTCCCTGACAGACGATTTGAGTTGAATATGGAGTATTTCGGATCGTGAAGAGCATGAGGGAATGAGTCAATCTAGATATTTACTGAAATTTTTCAAAAATGACCAGTCTCACGAGTTTCCCATCGAAGGCCTTAACGAGGCACTCGGCGCCCTTTTGCAGATCATGTTCCTTATCAATCGAATCCAGGCAAGCGATAAAAGCTTTCCTGGTATTTCTGAAATCTTTCTGTGAAATTGATAAAATTTAAATTTCGGCTTTCCAGAAAGTTGATTCGTTTGGCGATAAAATATGTTGATAAACAAAAAGAATATAAAAATATATGAACTTGTTCAAGAAACTCAATTTTGTATACACATTGACTCTGATAGGCTAACTAGGTAATAAAATTAGCTAGTGACCAATTCACAAAGAATTTACAACGTGCAAAAATGGTCAAGGTTCCGTGAGAAATGAGTGGGAATGCCTGGGCAGAAAGTGAATGCGAAACGACCTAAATGACCGGTCGGCAGGGGAAATATCACGTTAACTGGTCACAAACGGTCAAACCAGTTAACGACCTGTTCAAGCAAATTTATAGTTTCTTCATTCATTCTATTCTGTATAGCATGTAGTCCATTATCAGATGTCTGTATTTGATATGATGCCTATCATTATTTTCTGACCTCATAACTTTCTGCATAGAACTTGCTCACGGCGAATATTTTTAAACGATCATTTTCCTGATAAAAAATTCATAGCGATATTTTTGCTTCATCTGCATTTTGAATTTGACTTTCATTTGAAGTTCACATTATTCCACTAAAATTTTAAAGTGAAATTTCTGTCTTCGGCAGTTTAGTGCGAAATTCCGACAAATTGACTATCACTTATTATCGCCTTTCGTCTCTTATCTTACATTTTTATGCGCTTTCCTCTCATATCCCGGGCCTATTTCGTCATCCTTCCTCTCAAATTTAATGACGATCTAGGTTTATGACCCTATCTTCGTATTCAAAGGAAATGTCTCCTTATCTCTTGGCTTCGCATAGTCAGTCTGCCCAAAGTCATTCGAGAATGCTAAAGCTACCGGATTTTCAAGTCAAAAGTCGCTTAATCACGAAAAAATGTCGATATCAACGTCGTAAAATAATCAAGTTCGGGAATTAAAAAAGAATAATTTGAAAATTTACCTATCCATCTTCATATACTCCTTCTTCCCAATAGCTCCAAGTAAACTGCTCACAGCTTGAATATACCATCCGTAATGTAATTGTTCAACCTCAAATAACCATATTTAGCCTTAATCGAAGAAAAAACGCACCTTCTTATAAACCTCCTTATTCATTTTGACCTTCTCCATATTTTGAATCTTCTCATTGCGGTTTATCGACACAACATACGATATCGATAATCCTGAAATTTCATTTTATTCAAATTATAAATGATCCAAACTCATACCTATCAGAAGAAAATTTAAATATTCCCTCATTTTTCACAAAATTTATCAAACTCAATTTACATTTATAGGACAAATATAAAAGATCAATGAATATTAGCTATTTACTAGCAATACTGTAGTTACCTCAGCTAAGGACGGTTTAAGACAATATGATTCAGAAACAATTCTTTAATCCAGGTGGATATTTATATGAAGGACAAAATTGTTACAAATCCTTCAGGTTCATGCGCTTCTGTGTACGGTCGCTCTGTTTTTCTCTGTCTCTCACTCTCTCGCTTCCAGCTTCATCATTTTTTATCTCTTCCCTCTCCCAGCTTTTCGTAGTCTTTCCTAATTTTATCGCTCTTTCTCGAATTTCTCGGCCTCAGCGTCGAAATCTGGACGGCAAAAACGCCACTTTTCTTTCCACTTTCACTTTCGATAACTCCGCCTCTCAGAGGAATTTCAAAGATTTTATGCTATGAAACAGCATGATCGGGATTACGGTAGCATGAAGAAGCATCATTAGAATATCTGGATAAATGACCAGCATCGCTATGGATAAGGAGGGAGCAAAGTTCAGGTGGGATTGATGATATTGAGAATATCATGGGAAATCTCGTGATTTTATGATATTAGAATATTTGATTCAAATGAGCGAAATCGGTTTTACTAAATTGAAATATTCATTGAAAATTTTAAACATACGACTTTTGATGAAATTTTCATACATACAGAAAAATTGTGCTAATTGAAAGAACAAATATTGAGGAGAGAATTTCATGACATATGTCAGTATTGTTTTTCTTCAAAGAGTGAATGTCATAATCAAGAGCACAATTTAATCGAATTTTTAAATTGAACCCCAATTGATTTTTTTTTTAAATCCTCAGAATCCAAATTCGGTATCACCCCTAAATCCTTAATTTATTTTTTCGCTGTAGCTATTTACATATTTTATGACGTTTAAACTTTTTTCTAGTGCATATGATTTTTCTCAATAGTATGACGATTCACTTCATTATGATCTTTAGTAAAATTTGTGTTATGTTCAGTCCCATGGAAGACGATCGTCAAATGCACTAACGAATTTTATAGAAATTCGTCACTTCCCATTGCGACCTATCCCCCTCTCCCCGTATATTTTCTTCGTCTGACAAAAGAGCTCCATAGGACTGGTTATCTGGTTCTGATGTCTCTACTGTAGACACTTTGTTTATAATATCTCCTAAACTAGTGTCTTCAGATATCGATAAGTTACCACCATCAAAAGTAGTCCCACATGCAAGCTTATTTTTCAAGGTGGCTACTTCTTGCCAAACTTCTCCTATAATTTATTCGTTTCCTCGTCATTCACTGTCTGGAAACTGACCTGCACTGATCGGTCAAAATCTTCGTCTCTCTCCCGTTTTGCATCTTTTTCTCTGATATATTATTTCTATCTTTCACATTTCTCCTCCCTTCATAGATAGAGAAAAACGAATGATCACTTCTGTAAAGGAAAAGAAAATTATTTTACCTTTCACAATAAAACACGATACTTATACTTACGATAACAACTCAGTTGAACGATTTGGATTTTTCGCGACTTCATGTCCAGGTAGAATAGTGTGTGAAGCGAGAGAACGTTTCACAACCTTTCCCTATCGTCTCCTAACCTTACACAATATTTAGCCTGTTCGTGAAGTTGCGAAGTCACGAAAAATTCAAATCATCATTCAGTTGAATTTTTAGAAGGAATATTTTTGCTAACTCTTTTAAAAACAAAAAATCTGATCTAGATTTGCTTCGTGAATATCATTTTCTTTTCGGCTGAACCCATTCTTTGAAACCTTCTTTAAGATCTTGTGCAGCAGCGATAAGAAAGTTATCAGAAAAGGAGCTACCAACTAGCTAAATATTGCAATTTTTGACATCTCATCTAATGAAATTAGATCTGTACTCCGAGTGGACAGCTCAACGCTGGAATTCTCAAGCAGTTCCAAAGAGAAGTGTAGCTCAAATTGGAGAACAAGAAAATTGCCTCATTATGAGGCTAATAAAGTTCATTGAACATGCGAATACGTGTATGTTAGGGAAGAATCAAGCTTCAATCTGTAGTAAAATCGAGCGTGGGTTGCAGAAAATAGCGAAGAGTTGTGATATCTTGAAAATCCATGTGTACAAAAACAGACTAGAAACGGAACATAATTGCTTTGGCCTGTTTGATAAAATAAATTAATCGATAGTTCACAGAAATGTGCAGAAAGATCTCTTTTGGAGTGTTAGTTTTGATCAAAAGTGATTCATTGTTTAGATGAAAAAAATTGAAAAGTTTCGATAAATTATTGAAAGGCGCTTTGCAGTGTTGATTTCATCGTTAGATATGATACAAGGGTGTTGTTGGAAATTATTCTGATTAAGAAAAAAAAGCATTGAACATTTTGGGTCCAAATTGATAAAATTATTTATTTATAATAGATATAAAATTTGTGACTAGATTATCGGAATTATACCCATGCATTCAAGGCCACAGTACCATTACCCAAAAGTAGACCCAAGACGGCTACCTAAATGATCAAATATTGTTTTGTTCTGAAATATGAAATTTCCTACATTTTGCCAATATGCCTGATACTTTGGAATTTTTTCACCGAATTCTTCCGTTAGCTTCTCCAAATTATCTAGAAAAACAGGCACTTTTTCCGCGCCTCCGAAATCGCTCTTCTCGAAATATCGACAATTTTGTAGATGCTGATTCAGTTCAGAAGGAGGTTGCCATTGAAGCTGGGGAGACTTTTCAGCGATTGACAATTCCTCTGCCTAAAATTTCTTTCTTCTAACTCCGAATAAGGCCTGGATGAGTTACAAATTTCTCCAGAACCCATTTTCCGTTTCGCTTCTTCCATTTCGGTACAATCAAACAGTGTGAGCGCAATATATGAAAGACTTTCCAACGTATTGATCTAAATAAAAGCTTCAAATCAGACATATTTCTTGAAAATTTTCTTACTTTGAGCAAAGTGACAGATTGAATAGGGCAGTTCCGGGAAGGTATTTGGCGACCTCTTCATAGACCCAGTCGGGGAGCATATCCACAGAAATCGAATCTCCATTTTTAGCTTTATCACAGATTTCATCAGTATTTGGTGTATGACAAATCTGTCGAATCTCAGGAAAGTATCGAAGTGAACCCTGCGCTGGACGACATCGACTAGCGATGAAATCACAACCGCGAACAAAGTTTGGACAACTGAAGGATAGCACCGATTGTGATTCGACATGAGTCCAAAATTTACCGCAAAACATAATCCTGCAAGGTATCGAAGATGTTCGAATGCATAGCCAGATGATGCTTTCCGTAGTCAAGGCGATGCACGTTACGAAGACATCGGAAATTATAAAGCAGACTTCCTCCATTCGTGAAGATACCCAGATTAGACCCTTTCCGGTATGAATCATGAAATGTGTAGAGTGTGATGTCTATCTGAAGACGTCATTTCTTACTAGTCTTCAACAGAACAAACTGACCATCAGATTATATTTCGAATGTAGAACATCGACCGGCCTTTCATGTCGCTTCACAGGCTTCATCAACTCGTACTTGGTCCTATCGTTTCCCAGGGTGTGCAAATGTTGAGTCGTTGGATCGACATGGCACATCCAACAGTTGGCAAACATGGCTTGTTTCTTGCGTAGCTTTTCTGCCTGAATTAGCCTCATTTATTTTCTTTTCTAAGTAATTTAAGTTCCTTTCTCGTTGAAATTTACGATTATATGTTGAAACAAGGCGTGTTCGTGAACTCGTCAAGCTGATATAACGTTGCTTAGCATGTTGGCTTTCAAAACGACGAAGTACTCCAAATGAGCGCAAATTTATATAAATTATGAATAGAAAGTAAGAACCTTGATCCTCTTTTCCTCGTCGCTACTGTTGTCAGCATCGTCCTGTCGATGCGCATCTGTTTCTTCATCGATGCTTCGCATGGGGAGAATCGGGTGCTTCGGATGAATTCTTTCGCGTCTTCTGACTCGAGCCTTTCTTCCATAGCCATAACTCTTGATGATCATGTCCTGGAATTTTTCGTCACTCAATGTCTGGGTCAATTTATGAACCTGATCGTGTAATGTCCATGCTACGTCAGGACTATCGTCGGGCGCAGTCGTTTCAACCCTCGTCACTTTGTTCTTTCCCCAATCCTTCAAGACAATTTTCTCCTTTTCCGTGTGAGCTTTCCGACACCATTCTCTGGAAATTCAATTGTAATTTTATCTTTTACAAGTCAAACAAACAAGCTTATTTACCTAGTGCAAACAACAACACTAGCTGGACAAATGGCTAAATGCAGGCCCAATCTATCTCGACGAACCTTCTGACGGCAGCCGAATGAAGCATTCAAACAAGGTACAAATTGCTGAAACAATTATTCTAGATTTTGTAAAACAAATAA
Source organism: Diploscapter pachys (assembly GCA_002287525.1). Lineage (NCBI taxonomy): Eukaryota > Metazoa > Nematoda > Chromadorea > Rhabditida > Rhabditidae > Diploscapter > Diploscapter pachys. The sequence goes on from LIAE01007045.1 coordinate 59,033, forward strand.
TAAAACCTTGAAACAAATATTCTCCTTGTGGTCCTCGATTTTGCAGTGATGTAGTGGAATTGAACAACTTGAGCAAGCTTCCAGTGGACAACAATCATCTCCTAGAATAACCATAAGTGTAAAATCATGTAATAAAATTTGATGATATGATTTTTCAGGAGCGTTTTGACGTGAATAAAGAAATCTAGTCAGATATCGCTCTTTACATTGCTTATCTAACGATACGATTTTTTCACGATACTATATCAAAAGATTCCAAGCTATCAAAATCAAAATTGATTTACTTACCAGTATATTGACATCCGAACTTGTGACAATTCAAGCAGTGAGAGTGTTGTGGATCGTGTTCAGCATAGTCAGTTACAGGCTCGAAATAGAGCTCCTCCTCATCCTCAAAATCCATCGCCTGGCCATGAGACAGGGCGTCACTGCTGCTGCTGGATGTTGTCGGAAAGCTGGGAAAGAGTCGAGGATTTTGCAGGAGAGAAAAAAGTGGCGAAGCATTGCGAGAAGAAAATAGAGACGACAGGAGAAGGAGATCAATCAATAGGGAGCACTTGAAAAGACGGGAGAAGAATGGGGATGAAAAGAAGAGAAAAAAAGGATACATTATGATGCATGCTTTTGGCCAACGAGTAAGACCTTGTTTTTCTTCGGAAAATACTAGAGGTGGGTAGGTTAAAAACTGAAAAAATACTAACACTGAATATAGTACACTATCATACATTTTCCTACAGCTATATAAAATTAAACCACAAGTTCAATTTATTCTTACGAGGGAGTCGTCAACATAGGAACTCTCAGATCCCGATAAAACTTTCCAAATAGGAATTTTCAAAGACGGGGATGACGACGATGAAGTCAAAAAGTGCTGAATAGGAATCTGGAAGCTGAAAATCGGTGAAAATCGTCAATTCTTCACTTGTATTCACAAATTTGCAAAATTAGCTTACATTTTTGACGGCGAATTTGCTCATTTCTCATGCAAAATACGAGTGAAAGACAGCTAAAAATTTCCTAGCTCCAGCTTCCTATTTTGCATTTTTTAACTTCAATATCGTTATCGACGTCATCGAAAACTCGCATGTAAGAGGTTTCGTCAAGATTTGTGAGTTTCTATGTTGACGACTTCCTGTTAGCAACAATAATTACAACACTGATAAAACATCATCAATAAGTGATAAAACATCTTGAAAGAAACTTTCCGATTTTTCTACCTATCCATTAAAAAAATTTAAATGTGTAACACGGACTAATCGAAAGAGATCAAAGATAAACACCGGCTTGAAAAGAGTTTTAGGAAATCTCACTGAGACTTAAAAGATAGATACGATAAGTAACGAGTAAAAGAATAAAAAAGACATGAAATAAAAAAAGAAAAATGAAGAATGAAATGGTGATATGGCATAAAATGTCTGTGATTCTTTTATGAACCATCGAAATTTGGAAAATACACCGTTGTTTCTGATTCTTCATGAATTTTCTATCGAACCAAAATACTGGAATAAAGGGCTAAGAGGATTTACCTGATTTTTGAGGATAAGATCAAACTATCACATAATCTTTCTAACAATAATTATATCTAAAGCACCATTTGGGGAGTTTTAACCTTGAAATGAAATGATAAAGAAATAACGAAATTCATAATTAGGAAAATGGCAAATAGTGAAGTAGAAACTTTCAATTGAGTCAAATTTACGTTTCCTAGGACTTTGATCCAAAATTTTCTAATGTGTACCTAGAAATTGGAAGACGAAGGGATTTCCTGAGGAATGGTCAGTTGGACAGTTTGGGGCAAGTCATTGGAAATGTGCATGGAGAGCGCCGCGTCTGCAGCCAAAATGTAGTTGAGATGGTTTTGAATCGTCGTCTCCAAGAAATGAATCGCGTTGTTCAAATCCGTCGCGTTGCAGTCGATATTGTTGAAAATTATCCTTAATTTTTAATTCTTTGTACAAAACAAAAATTCTAAAATGATAAAACAATATGCAAGAATAATTTTTGAAAAGCTAAATTTTCGCGAATTTTGACCTGTGAAATTGGGTAAAATAAAACGTTAACGTGCGAATAATGTAAAAAAATTGAAAAAAGCTAACTTTGCTTTGGTGTCGATTTTGAGAACTGACACGGAAATGCGCCCGATGAGTTGAGGAGGCATGGCTGCAGCAATTTGGACCGAGACCTAAAATTTGAAGGATTCGTTTTTAGTAAAAAAATAAGCACATCTTTTGATAATGTCATATCAGTCATCTAAAAAAGGGCACCCATTTTGTTCGCTTTTGGATATACTATTTTGCCTACAATTAGAACATTTTTCATAAGATAACGATAAAAGAAACATTGTTAAAAGGAGTAAACTGTACCCAAACTTCAGTATCGAATCCTTTGTCGTTCTTTATCGCAGGATTCTGCCTCTCCAATTGTCTTCGAACATTTCTTCTGCCCACCCACATTTTTCCGTAGACGCCGTATTCCTTCAGGTCTACGAAAATGTTCTCCTCCTGAAATATGAACAATTATAAGTTTTTTTTTTTCGAATTTTCGGAAGAACAAAGTTGAATTGAATATCGTTTGTTCAATTGAACGAAAACATAAAATAAACTTAGTATCTTTTTAGTTTCTCGATCAAATATATTCTAATCAGATAAATCAAACAAATTTCCTGAATTTGCTTTGTTTGTTATGGTGATTTGAAATTTCAGTTATCTTGAAATATTGAAAAAACACACCTGTCCCTCCTGATTCCTTGCTTTCTTGCAGGGCGGTTCTGCCTGTTCATCCATCCTCCTGATGTGCATCACCATCTCCAGGATAAAATTGACCGTCGAAGCGAATGTCTCTGTGGTCATCGCATCGGGCACATCAGGAATCGTCACCACTTTGAAGGCGTCTGAAAATCAAAAACCTAGAAATTTCAATTATTTTACAAGGTATTCTGAATATATTTTAGCAGTTAGTTATGAGATCTGACCAAATACATATTTTGATGTCTAGATCTGGTAAAGAATAAAGGAAATAATATAAGAAGTCCGAATTATGTAGAATATTTAGCCCAATCAAGATAAATTATTACTTTTTTACTTTCTCGAAAAACCTAACCTTTCTCGAACTCAGTCATGTCCTGTTCGTGAGCCTCCTTCTGGTTGTCCCAAACCCTGAGCAGCACGCGATAGTCGTCCTTCTTCTTTTTCGCCATGGCCAATGACAATTTGCACGCATTTCTGAATGCGACAAGCGCTTTGTGAGTGATGTTCTGAGCGACGTTGTGACTCGCTTCTAAAGGGTCCTGAAAAATAAAAATCAGACTACCATTCACTTTTCTACAAGTCTTAGGCTCTCCATATAGTTATGAAATTTAAACGAGATTTATTTTTGAAATTTACCTGAATATTCAGGGCTCCCTTCTTGAACGGTAATTTTGGATTGAACTCATCGAAGCAGTCGTTGCGCATCGGGGCTCCGTTTCTCAGCGAAAACACGTTCTTCTCGATGTCGAATTGCACGATGTACGCGAAGAATTTCTGGAAAATTTCATTATTTCGACTTTCAAAAGAAAATATTCGAACTCAAATCTTCCTATCTCTGAAGGTAACATACCAAAATGACGACATCGATGTTGACTTCGAAGAGAGCGTGATTTTCCTGCTGAAAGAAGTCGATTCTCCAGCCATTCGCAGCTTTCTGAAAAAAATGTAATTTTTGAAGAAAAACTAACTAACCTTGTAAATGTCAAGATGATGTGCAAATGGCTGGACCATCGCGAGAGCCTGCAGACGGTTGATCATCAACAGGTCGATCATGTAAGCATTGAAACTGGCTTTCTGAAACAGTAAAGATCGAAATAAGTTCTCTTCCATAAAAGTAGCATTTTCGAAAGGAAAAATAATGATTTCAATGCTTTTAGAGAAATTTATAAAATTCGATCGTAATTTTTCCTTGATGAGGATGAGTTTTTCCCTACAAAACGCTCACATATTTATCAGTGGGCAGGTCGAAAAGTCCGTTTGTCTCGAACCAGAATCGCAGCGCCAAGAGGATCTTCCTCAGATTACCCGATTTGTCCTGGCGCAGCATGTCGTTCAGATAGTCCGTTTTGGCACAGCCGAGAAGGTTATCGACTGACAGGTCGACCACAAACTAAAAGAATAAATACTTTTAGAAAATTAAAACTACCAAAAATGCAAGACAATTGGCCTTCTGAATTTGTATTTCTGTTCCCACGCTTTCTAAGCTAAAATTCGGTGACAAATACAGAAGACCGTGAAAATTAAGTATGATTCTTGCGAAAATGTAAATCAACTCCCACCTTTTTATCGACGACCATCTGGACTAAAGGACATCTGCAGTCAGTGATGGGCCTCTGGTGGTCGATCCAGTTGCAGTGCTTGCGAATGTCGTTCATTATCTTGGAGACGAAACGGACTTGGTCTGAAAATGAAAACATAGACTTTTTCGATGTTTTTACTAGTAAAATAGAAGATATCGAATTTTCAACAAAAGAAAATCTAAAAAAAAAAAAACTAAAATAAAATTACCAGCAGGCTGAAGTCTGGCCAATTCGTCCCCATGTATTTTTCGCTCCTTGAACATTTCGACATCCGCAGTCAGCAAAGTGATTTTGTCCCTTTGCTGCGACTGCTCCAAAGGCTCGAGGTCGTTCAGAACCAGACACGCGTCCTGAAATAAACGATTTCAGGGAAAACACACAAGGAAATGGAGCAATTTGTAAACCATGTGATAACGTAAAAATGCCATGGCAAAATAGCAGGAGAAAGGATATCGTGTCCTATCCATCTCACTTTCACATTTTTAAACGTATTATATGTCACGATATCATGCGGCTTACAAATTGACGAAAGATTAAGGGAATTAAAAATTTTCGTGATTTCGAGGAAATTTAAAGTTTGAATGAACTCACAACATCCGAATCAATCGTTCCAATCGGCGTTAGTGACGATCCGAACATTCTGACTTTTGGCGTCAAGAAGTACTTCTTCAGTTCCTCCTCGATTCTGTTCACGTAAGTCTGACGCTCTTTGGTCTGAAAGAAAACAAAATAATGAGTTTTTGAAACTTCGAATTTTTAGTTTTCAGGAAAACAATGGGTAAAAATAAGAATAACTCATATTTCATCTTATTTCTAACTCGAGTCTATTTTTCGAGAAATTTCAAATAGTGAAACTTTAGATTGTATTCACACAAATGGACGATGCAAAAAAAAACCTAATTTTGAATTTCCTGGAAAGTAGACTCCTACATTATATGTTTTCATAAAAGAACGATAAAAACTGCTTACATCCTCCTCAGTGATCCCAATCCTCCTGATGAGGTAGGTGATCTGTGAGTTGAATCCGTCGATGGTCGCCAAGTCCTTCAGAATCGCGTCCACGTCGATCTTCTTCCTCGGTCTTTTCCACGTCATTGAATGCAGATTCACACGACGCTTCGAAATAGTAGCTTTGAACTAAAATGGATTTTTTTGCAATTTTAAAGAGGAGAAATTGGATCTATTGTAAAATTCAAAACCTTTTAAGTTAAAAAGTGTAGTAAAAGAAAGAAAGAACTGATATATTATCCGGAAAATTGAGAATGAACGACAACTGAGGAATGACGGGATGACGTGAGTTATCTTTTCCTATACGTTCATCCCTTCGTCTACCCCTCTAACTATAGTGCACGTCATCCCGCCATTTCAAATTCCCAGAATGAACCTGTCTGATTTCGATTTCTTTCTGCTCGAGAGCCCTTCCTGCAGCAGATTCCTCATTGAATTCCACGAAAGCATACTTCGTCTCAGGGTGATGATTCACACGGGAAACCGGCCCGAACTGTAAAATAAAAAGAACATGACACAGATCTAATTTCATCTCAACATTATCCAGTATTAAGATAAAAATGTGAGTCTATAAAAATTACCTGTCCGAAGATTTCCGTGACGAGTTCGGGAGTGATAGAATTGTCGACCTCAGGCCACTTGACGAACACGGATCGCTTTGCCAACTGCTGCATTTCATTCTGATACTCCAACGCCTTCAAATGCTTCTTGCCTTCCTAAAAATAAATTCTTGAAAATCTTTTTTTTAAATCGGGCTGAGAGTTTCATAAGTTTTCTAACAAATTAGTGCTAAAACGAACTTAGCCGCAAAACTGATAAAAATTAATTTTTAAAGGAAATTTTTTTTAAGATAAAAAAGCTAGTCCTACCAAATGCTTCTTATTTGCATTCTCCTCTTTCGGAATCTTCACACCGCAAACCTCACAGTCAATCCAATCCATAGCTGAAAATCTGCAAGTTAAAAAAATGATAAGATTTTTTGACTTCAAGAAAGTATGAGATTCACCGATGAAACGGCTCCAAAATATTTTTAAAAAATCATTTTTTCAAAACTTTATTTTAAAAAAAAGTAACGAAAGCGAACTGTAAAATTCGACAAATCGACGTCTATTTTCCTACATTCTACATTCTACATACTACTAGAGCTGAATGCACCCGCATAGAAATAAAAATATTAGAACAATTTGAAAAACTCAACTCCTAAAAATAATCTCTGCGCTTTCACATGGCTTGGGGTTTTCAAATAGCCAACACAAAAAAATTACGATCCTCCCTAATTGAGTTTCTCCTGCTCCTTCTTCCATTTCCTGTAATCCTCCAATTGCCGCTCCTTGTAGTTCATCCCAGTCCTCCTCGCCGCTGCTCGCTCGTTCAGATATTTCTCAGTGATTTCCTCGCGAAATGCAGGGTCGTGAAATCTGAAAGAAAAAATAAATAAAAATAAAAGGAAATCCTTGAATCAGAAAAGTTTTGATCTCAGATTTAAAAAGAAATAATTCGGTAAACAATTCGTGTTTATTGAAATTCTTGAAAAGCACTAGTTAAAACATTTTTTTTTTTAATTTATTATTTTAGATAGTTACTAACTTTTCGCTTTTGCACTTGTTGAAAATGTCAAGTTCCGGTTTGCACTTGTATAGTCCTTTGGCAGAGCCCTCGCGACGCATGCATTCCACCAGACCTGAATTTCTCCTGTGTTATTTTCTAAAAATCTAAATCGAACCTAGGTAATCCTTCCTGCACTCCTCTCGTTCGATGACTTTGTTCATTTCGTTCGGAATCAGCACGTCCGCCTCCATTTTGCGAAGGGTTCGGTCATTTGGATCGTCTAAATAAAAATGTTTCTAATGGTAATATTTTATTTTTTGAAAACAAAAAGAATAATTTTCAAATTAAAAAATAAATACCTCCAATTCCTCCATATCGACCGATCATCGTCTTCCTGACTCGATACTTTTTGCCCGTTTCCTTGTCGACGAAAATTTCGCCCTCCTTCAGGCTCTCCAAGTTGTCCGTCTTCAGCAAATCCGGCTGATGTGCCATTTTAACGAAAAATTCTAGAAAATTCAAAAAGTTCAGACGAATTGGAAAAAATGGCGAACGGAGCGAAAAGACACTCACTTTCGCGCATTGACAATGAAAAGCAATGTGGCGGCAGAATAGTGGGCGTGGTTATTTCAAACTGGATTTTCTTGTGAAACTTTTGCGATTTGTTCTCGGTTTTTTTTTAAATAAACTATGACATTTCAGTGCTCTAGTAGAATGTCACAACTATCTTCGAGACTTTTCCTATTTTTAGAAAAATTTTGTATATATGATGACTAGTCCAATGTTAAACGATTGGACATGCCTGACAAAGACATTCCAATATATGCGCTATTGTATTATTGCCAAATGATTCCCGAAACGTCCCTGCTTCCAAGCCCCTATATAAGATGTGCCCCTCAGCTTTCTATGTTCTTTATTATTGTTTCCTATTATTGTGATCGCTGCTGTATTGTGAAATAATAAATGCTGAGACACATTCACCACCACGACACAGAAGAATTTATACGTGTTATATCGACAATGTTCGAAACGGGAAAAATACATACAAGTGAAAATGGCCTCAAAAATTCGATAAGAACTTTTCTTCAATTCCCTTAATTTTTATGATTTCAGTGCTCGAATTAATGGAACTGATGATTCTGAGTAGTGACAACCATGTTCCAAACCTACAAAGGTCATTGGCAACAAACATCCGAGCACAATGCGGAAAAGGGCGCGCTTGCAAAATGATTCAAATAATTGCCAAAACACAGCTGTGTGAAAGTTCAAAGCATTTTACGCTTTTCCAGACCTAGGGACGACGATCGTCAGAAACCCCTTGCGACCTACCCCTATATATTTTCTTACGAATTCTGTATCTCTGATCAATCAATAATGCAATTTTTCGATGTTGCGACCTATTCCCCGTAAATTGTTTATCTGGTGAAAGTTCTCCCTAGGTATACATTTTTCACATGTCAAGAGAAAATTGCTAGGATTTCCTACATGTTTTGACTACAATTCTCACGGACAAAAATAGTAGGGACATTGGCAAACAATCAACCTCGCTGAATTGATTCCCGACAAACATCAAAATGGGTTATCAATTTTCACTACACCTTCCGATAATCATTCAATCACAGAACAGACCTTCTGATCATAATTCGGTACATTCTCAGGTCTTTCCACCTATTCACCAGTGTCTTTTGGTTTTTGAAACGCGCTGAATCAAGTCACTATCAACTATGTGCTCGTACCTCTTCATTGATCTTGCGTGTTTTCCCTGGAGTGAAATTCTAAATAGCTGTTTTATAGCTAACCAAACATTTTCTTTTCATCTAGAACGAATATCAACCTAGATAGAATTATTTTTTGAAAAAACACGTGATTTCTTGAATTCGACAAAAATGCTTTCTACACTTCATTTCTTTCTTTTGATAAGCCAACGGTTATTGATCTGATTCTGATCAGGTTATCAATTCAGAAATCTGACATAACGCTGATTTTCTAAATTCACCCGATAGAATTGATAAATCATTCCATTTTAGCTACTTTCAAGCCTGCATAATATTTCATCCTATGAGAATGAAACTGATTAAAATTTCTCTATTCTTGGAATAGCGTCATATCTTTCCTTTTATTTTATTTTATTGATTTCATTCTCTTTTTTATTTTTAGTTTGATATTCAGAGTCTTTATTTGTTCGACATTGTTTGTTCGTTTGATCATTTGGCTATTTTTACGATAATCTTTGGAAAAACACGAGAGAATTTAGTATACATACATACACAGTTTTGAAGTCTAAGCGCGATAGTACTTATCGCAGTTCGATCAATTTCATCTAATTTATGTACTTTTCGGTTACACTTTTCTCATTTTCTCATGATTTGTCCTGAACTCACTTATTCTTCTAAAAGGGTTGATTTTCTTTCGAAAAGTTGCATTTTATAACTCTAATTATTCCGCTCATTGATGCTCGTTTATCATTTACAAACTACTTCCTCATTGTAGAATGTGATTTTTATCGAACTGACATGTCATGTCATGAAGTAGGCGAAATCCGATTCTGCAATGGTGAACTGTAAAATCACGCTACATTCAACGATTGCTGTGGTCATACTTTAGCATAATTTCGGCCATTTTCATCGAGAATGATTTGATTTTCATTTTGACATCGTTTCAGAATTTTTTACAACGATATTCTCATTTAGGTGCTATCGATTTTAGAACGAATTCAATTTTATTTCCTGAGCTATCAAAATGAGGTTCGACGACTTTCTATACGAGCACCTTGGCAAGATTGGGAAGTAAGGATTCGTTTTGAAAATGATATTGGGTTGATTCATAAGTTCATAGCACACCCAAATAACTTTCTTTATATCTAAGGAATCCGAATGTGGGGTTCCTGTTTTGCTATCACTAACAGAGCTGAGACGAAATTTCGATTTCGATTTCGAAAGTCTAAATTTCGAGGGTTTTTGGACCATTTCGATTTCGAATTTTTAAATTTCAATTTCGTCTCAGCTCTGAGCACTAACGTACTGGCTTCCTCATGGTATGACTAAAAAATCCGTCACTTCGCTTATTACGCGTAAACGACATGTACACTACGAACTTATGGATCAACCCAATAAGATTTATGATTTGTTGTGATTTTAGATATCAAAAGATTCAATTCTTCCTCGTTTGTTTACCAACTGCCGTAGTGGCTATGCACGCTTTGAGTTGGACATTCTCGGCTGTTGAGGTTCCCAGTAGGTCAGGCTTGTTCAAGTTTTAATTTTAGTATATTTCTTTCTTTCTTTCAGATGCGCGCTTCCTGATGAAGGGGTTGATTCGAGGTTCTTTTCAGACAGTAGTAAGCTGAAAATCGATTCATGTCTTGATGGCGAAAACAAAAGAGTCGATATCTCAATGTTCGGGAATAATGGAATAACGGTAGGCTCAAAATTTCTGATCTTTCTAGATTTTTAGAAAAATTTTAGTGCAAATATGACAGCTGCCATTATGCAAATGATTCATCGATGTGCGAACGACATGTCTACGAACATTCGAGAGTCTATACGGCGACTGAAAGGGTTTGGTTTTTGACTATTGATTATTGTCATTATTGTTTGCCTTCCTTATCTTCGAATTTCAGTGGGATCTTACTTGTCAGCGAAGTTGGATAAAAGCTACTGTACAAGCATCTTACTATGTTGGGCAAATGCTTGGATCAATCACATTCGGCATCCTCGGTGATAAGTAAAGAGCGGGTGATAATCTAGAGATCGGATCTGGAATTTTTCTTCCAGAATTGGTCGCAAGAAGGTATTCTGCTTAGCCATTGTCATTCAAATCGCCTGCGGATTGTCTCTTGCATGGGCACCTTGGTGGCCACTCTACGCTCTTTTTCGGTTTGAGAAAGTTGCGCTTTATGATCACTTTTTCTTTGATCTAGAATGGGCACTGGCTTTGCTCATCCAGGAATCTTCGTGATCGCCGTTGTAATTGGAACTGAACTTGTTAGTCCGAGGCATCGGCGTCTTGCTTCCTTCATCACATCGATATTCTTCTCCATTGGTCAGGTAGATCATAGCTTCATAGCTTTAGATATCAATGAAGTTCAACAAATCTAAGCAAAAATTATGAGTTCAGATAATTCTTGGATTGGAAGCCATGTTCATCACTGACTATCGATGGCTGCACATCATCATTGCTCTGCCTGATATTCTATTCCTAACTTATTATTGGTTGGACTTGAAAATGGCTCTTGATTTTCATTTTTATTTGATCAGGTTGGTACCCGAGAGCGCACGTTGGTTGGTTTCGCGAAGGCGCTTTGAAGAGGCTGATAAAGTTCTCCAAAAGGCGGCGAAAATGAACAAAACTACACTTCCCAGCAAATGGTGGGAACAAATCGACACATTCGACACGACTGGGAAAATCGAAAAACAGGCATGCGATTATAGTTAGTTTTAGAAAAAATGTGAAATGTTCCAAATTTAGGATCAAGACAGTTCGAATCCACTGTCCAAATGCCCATTCGACAAGCCGACTGGTGTAGACGAGAGCAAGAAACATGGATTCGCGGATTTGTTCCGAACACCCGAAATCCGTAAACGAATGTTGGTTGCAATGTTTCTGTGGTGGGTCTTCATAGTTGGATTTATTATTAATTATTTTCTTTGATAATTAGGCCCACAGTCGCTATGGTCTATTACGGTATGGCGATGAAAGCCAACGTTCTTGGGGGAGATATCTATTGGAACTTCATCTTTGCCGCCATCATAGAAATTCCAGCAGTCATCGCTGTGTATTTCCTCATTGATCGGTATTCCTCTGATCCTTCAAAGTAGTCATGATGTTAATAATTCCAGAATCGGACGACGCTTTCTAATTGCTCTAGGCTTCTTCCTGGCTGGAACTTGTCTCATTGCTAACTGGGCTCTGAGCAAGTCATCATTAGGTAAGCTCTCCACGTGTTTTGTCTACAAACGGACAGTTTTAGCCGATTCAATCCCCTTGGCCATTGTCCAAATGCTAATCACGAAAGGGTCTATCGCAGGAACGTACACCGCGATTTATACGTACACACCCGAACTGTTTCCGACACCAATTCGGAACACTGCTATGGGTTGCTGCAGTACGATTGCAAGAGTTGGCGCTATCACCGCTTCATATGTTGCATTTTGGATTGTAAGAATGCAATTCTCTATAGATTCCTTGACCAGGATATTTTAGGTTGAACGATTTGGCAAAGTGTACATGATTATTCCATTTGGCATATTGGCGGTGACTGCTGCACTTTTGACAATAATCTTCCTTCCAGAAACCATGGGAAAACACTTGCCAGATACCATTGAAGAAGTGATCAAAATAATTGGTGCATTCGAAAAAAACGAACACAATTTAGGTCGAAAGTCAGGCTCGGAAAATTCGAATTTTGAAGGCTAATAAAGTTATTGATAGCCGAGGGCACAAACTGGCTCCTATTGATAGGCCCTCTGTACAAGTCAATGATTTTTAGGAATCTCATCAACGCGATTTTTGATAAAATGAATATTTATTGAGAAAATGCTAATAAATAAATATTAAAAGAATAAAATGGCTCATGATTTGTACAACAATAATTCAACGCTTAGGAAAAGCGTGTCGTCTTTAAAATAAGAATAACTGATTTTGAAATTTACAAATCTACCTTTCTAAAACATTTTGACCTTGGGAAATAACTCAATAATAAATGAAAATATCACCAAAACATTCGAATGGTTAATCATTAATAAATACGAGGAAGTTACTGCTCAAACAACAACTACAAGTCATGATTATTGAAGATTTTATGGAGCCGACTCGGCTCTAACTCGAGTTTCTTCTGAGGGAGATTCCCCGCGCTCAGCAGTAGCTATCTGTTTGGCTACAAGCGAATGATACAGTCCACTTCTGTCAGCCATCAGCGTTTCGTGATTTCCAATCTAAATTCTCATTCTCTAAATCCCTCTTTAGCAATGGAATCCACCAACCTGAATAATTCGACCCTTTTCGATCACAGCAATTTTCTGTGCACTCTTTATCGTTGACAGTCGATGCGCAATGACGATCACTGTCCTGTCTTTCGCGCAACTACAATTTCTTCGACTAATTATTGATATTTTTAAGCCTTTACCGATTCATGGCTTCCTGCACGAGAGCTTCAGATTCCGTGTCCAAAGCTGAAGTGGCTTCATCCAAAATCAACACTGCAGGATCTCTGACTACAGCACGAGAGATAGCGATTCTTTGCTTCTGGCCTCCTGATAAAATTCAAGTTTTCCTTGCTCACCAATTCTTGGATAGTGTATTTAGTTCACTTATCAGCTATTTGAAAAAAACATGCAGTTTACTCATAAATATTGTTTTGTTGGGAAAAAACCTTCCAAATAGCTTATTTTAACTAATTTTCTAACCTGATAGTTGAACCCCGCGTTCTCCGCATTCCGTGTCGAATCTCTTCTCCAATTTCATGATAAAGTCATAGGCATTTGCAATTTTGGCGGCCTCAATGATTTTCTCGTCGCTACATTCGTCCAGTCCGTACGCAATATTTTCTCTGATTGTTCCACTGAAGAGTTGGGGTTCTTGGCTTACGAGGCAAATCTAAAGTTCGATTGAGTGTGATGATAGAAAAATGGCTCGTGCTATTTACCTTCCGGTGATAGTATCGGTGCTCGAACTGATTTATAGGAGTACCATCCAAATAAATGTTGCCCATTAGAGGTTTGTAGAATCGTTCAATCAGGGAAACGATGGAACTCTTTCCACCGCCAGATGGACCAACGAGAGCAACTGTTTCACCCTTATTGATTTCCAAAGATACGTCCTGAAAATCTATTTTCAAAAATTTTAATGATATTTGTCTTACGTTAAGGATTGGATTATTTCTTCGGCTTGGGTAAGTGAAGTGAACGTTCTTGAGTTCGATGTTTCCAATTACTTCTGGGGTTAAGTTGCCAGCAGATTGATCGATTGCCGGCTTCCGGAACATCAATTGCATAATCTGAAAAATTACTTTGATAATGATAAAAAATGAAAAAAAGAAAAAGAAAAAAGTTACATTTCTTGAGGCACCCAGGGTGGCCATCATTTCGACATAGTATGTGCCGAAGCCATAGACATATTCAGCCAAACTCGTCTGATACAAGAAGTAGGTAATCAATTGGCCAGCTGTCATTTGCTTCTCGATGACCAAGTAGCTTCCATAGAAGAGGACGACGATCAGACTGATGTACTGGTAGGCTTCGTTTGTCCACACGTTGAACAGGTATGCGAAAGCTCGTTTGTAGTTCAGCTGCACAACGATCTCCAGAGCCCTCTCGTACTTGATCGCTTCGTTTTCTTCATTGGCGAAAGATCGAACTGTTCGAATTTGAGACAGAACCTCCTCCGCTTTCTTCGTGGTTTCGGCGAGAGCGTTTTGAGTCTTCTCGGCCATTTTGTCGAAGTAACGTCCGAAGTATTTGTTGATGATAGCAAAAGCTGGTGCAGTGACAAAACAGGTCACTGTCAATTTCCACGATATTCCCAGCATTGCGATAAGAGACCCAATAATCATGATACCGTTGCGCGAGCAGACGTTCAAGTTAGTCGTGAGAGTATTAATCACAGTTGACGTATCGGAGCTGAGGCGTGATATTAGGTCGCCTATCAAATTAATCTTTTGCAGTTTTTCTAATTAAAATATTACCAGTAGGCTTCTTGTCATAAAATGCAATCTCCTGTCTAATTAATGAACGAAACAGATCTCGTCGTACATCGCGGCTGATTAATCCAGTCAGCGTCGTAAACATACACCCTCTGATTCCACCGAATAATAAACTGGAATATTTTTCCGATCATATTTCAGTACATATCTTTTGATATTCTTGATGAACTCATTGCTATTATAACGGAAAAATGAAGCGATAGTATGGATTGGTGATGAAATCTCACGACACTATTATCTGGAACGTTTTACCTCGTGAAGGCAATTCCTGACAACGTTATAACAGTGGGAGTAATATCGCCCATTTTTCCTGATTCAGCAACAGTGTGAATAACTCGACCAATGTAAATAGGAACGAAGATTCGAGCTGAAGGCTACTCGTTGTAAGTGGAACGATAATTTTCTTACTTATTGCATAGCCGCATAGGCAGAAAAGGGCAGTGAAGAGCACTGGCCAACTTTTCAATGCATAGATAGCCAAAATTTTTGAAATCTTTCCTGTTGACAACTCTGGAATTTCTATCTTTCTTTCCTCCAACGACTGATAAACCTTACCGTCTCCATCAGTGATACTATTTCCACTGGCTTCGCTAGAATCCTTTTCTTGTCCCGATTTCCCTATCTTATCGACTGGTTTGATTGAAATCTGGAAAACGTATGGCTATTTTTTTTAAACAATGGACTAAAAATAACAGGGGTACACAAAATAAACATAATCTTGTTTCTTTTCAATTCTCTTCCCAGAAATACCGAATCTTGAGCACCCTTGCTGAAAACCTTACCGAAAAGACGATCGGATGAAGCATGCTGGCCGCAAGATTCCAGCAGACGAGAATCCACATCGCAACTTCCTGGTCCTCCTTCTCTGCCACGGCCAGAAGCTTCCCAGTTGCAAATGCATACAGGAAAATTCCCATGACGATCACCAGCCTTCGACATTTCGGACCTGGCGAAAATATTCCACATTTCTGTAGGAAGAATACACCAAGAAGAATGGTCAGTCTGAACAATACATAGGTTCATTTCAAGTTTACTCTGAAATCGATTACCGAATAACTGATAGTGCTACCAAATCGAGCACTCCTTTAGAAAATGTGTAGAGGTTCGGATCAAGTTTAGCTAACGCTGTGTTGACATCGAAAGCAGGTTGGAATAGTAGAACGGCTACGATAGGAATTGTAATGTCCGCGACGACATACGCGATTAAAACTAGACACCTAACTAGTCCCATCTATGCAATTATGTCTGGAATGAAACTATCATAAGTCTACAAGTAGACAAGGTGTAAATTTGATATCGAAATGGCATGTCGAACTTAGTAGGACTGACATGAACTACATAAGTATGGCGACAAAATTCGTTATTATACATTTCGATTTCGAATTTCGAATTTCGACATTTTAACATTTTGACATTTTTGATTTCCTACGCCTCCATAACTAGTCAAACTGACATCAATAGAACGATTGAGAGTAAGTGAAATGATTGATTAAACGACCGTAATGAGTCAGGTTTTTATAACATTTATGCATTATTTTGTATCCACAAAGCATATTGTTTTGTAGGCAAGCAACAAATTGCTACTATGTTCAGCTATTGACAGCTTTATTTTATTAAAAAATGAGATTTTGTAAAATTACCAAAAATTAAGGGACTGAATTGAAAAGATACTGAAGTGATGATATCAGAAGTACTAAACCGCAATGAAAATAGGAGTACTTCGCAGAACTGAAACCGAAACTTCCATATGCACCTACTACGAACTTCATTTCACTACAGAGAAAACGAAGCAAGACTTTCAGTTAAAAATCGATAGATATGGTGGGAGATATCAAAATGATGATGATGATGCATCTCTAGGTTGAAAGCCAGTCGGAAAAGTGAAATGATTGATAAAAGCGAATGATTTGAAAAGCACACCGATCACGATTTCAACTTCTCGATTTATGAACATTTGAATGGAATTTGAAAAGCATCTTGATTATTTACATGTTTACATGATCTTGCCTTTCATCATTTGCAGCACCGAATAAAAGGTGCAAAAAGAAGATACCACACCCAAACCCCTCCCTGGGCATATCATTAATCTTTCATGTGCTAAAATTTCAAGAAGCGTCAGAATAATCATCAATAACATGATATTTGAAAAAAAATCATTTCGGTCTAGAATTCAGCATATTCTTACAGGCGTTTTTCTCTCGTTTGACAGTATGTTTGAATGTACCCGCAATTTCGGGAGCGTTTCAGTTACAGATAACTAAGCAGTCACACATTTGGGAGCGAGAATCATGCAATAAGGGGTTGAATCGATCATCAAATTGGTTAGATGATAGAGATAGGGGTAGAGGAGAGGGGATGGAAATATGCTTCGATGTGAGAAAACAACCGTGATGATGCGATCTGGAAGGTAAACGAAAACTAACTGGTCTCTGCTGACCACCGCAATCAATCTCGTCGCGCTTAGCATTCACTATGGACTTTGAATTAATAGCATCAAGAAATGCGAGATCAAGTGGTAAAGGGTAAAGATAAATTATGAAATCTATCATCTAAAAAATATTTATTTTGGGAACATTTGAAGACAAAATAGCTTTCCTTAAAGGTTCAATACAAGTATCGACGACGGGATCATCCTTGAATAAAACTTAGAGAAGTTAACGTGTAAGATATTCTATGCTAAACTAATAGGACGATCTTAAATTATCAGAAGCAGTAAAGATCAACTGTCTAATATCATCACAAAGAGGTCATACAAACAGACTGAGGTAATAAACCGTATTTGCATATGGTCCATCAGCCATCAATGCACTCCAGTAGGTCATATGGAAAAGAGCTATCGGCTATTCAGTGGCAACTCTTTCTTCAACAAATCGGCGATCAGTAGGGCATAAATCCTGATAAACCTAGGGATCTATCAGGATTTATGTCAGACTGAGCGTCGATTTTTGCAGGACTTTCAAATTTTTGAGAACAATCGCCGCCGACTGTTCATATCAATATATGGCTGATTGCCGATTTGTTGAGAAAAGAGTTTTCGCTGAATACTCGGAGTAAATAGGGACCAAATTGACTCTAATATAACCGCTAATCTGATGAATAAATTACTCTTTGCCTATTTCTTTTAAATTTGTAATGCGAGTGTTTCATTATTTCCTGCTGAATTGCAATTGTAGACAAGTATCAACCGACTTTTTTCTAGACGAATGCGAATTACACTTTGATAAACTTTTGACATGTCGTCATTCCATTCCAAAACCAACCACCATTTGAACAGACTGATCTTATAAATTATATAAGGTAGACATCGATTTCTGAAATTGACAATAAGTGATGGAAATAAAATCAGTATAGGATGGCTAGAAGTTTTGAATCATTATTAAAAGGGTTAAATCACAGTTGATGATCATGTAAGAATTCGGAATCCAGGATCTGAATTGATGAAAAGTTAGTTAAAGATTTTTTATGGTTCCAGAGAGGAGCGATGTAGAGAAAGTGCATATATCCGGAATTTAAATTCATGCTCAGTTCTATCTAAAACTTTAAATTCTTCGACAATTTAGCAATTTTCTATTCATAAACTTATCTAATTTTATCTTCACAACTCCACAATGCTCACTAGCTTTTAAGCAAATTTTTACTGCCAAACTTTCTCCATGTGTTCAAAACATTGCCCATATCTGTTGGACAAATTTGCGTCTTTATTTGATTTAATTTGAATTGTATACTCATACACGAATGTCAATGGCAACTTATCATAATTCGTCATTGAACAGGATTTTCATTATTTCTTTGCTCATACTTTGCTTCTTTCATTTCATTGAAAATTTGACAAAGTTGAGCTTCAAGAACAAATACGCCTCCGGCGAGCATGAAAAGTAAACGATTGCAACTTTTTGTTGATCCCAGCTTCGTTGAAATTGATGAGGACGTAATTAATGTAGACCAGAAGAATCTGTAATCGATCAAATTTTTGACTTTACTAAATTTAAAGACAATTCTCCTCACGCTTCTTCAAATTTTACGACCACGTAATGGCTTTTTCGACGACGAAGTCTTGTTTCCGTCACGCAAATTGAATTTGATCCTTGTTCGCGAGCACGTAGCGCATTATTCGTTTGTTTCCATGCATTTACGTCGTTTTTCATCGAATAAAAACAATGAGGCTTATTGTCCGTCGAAACGAAAAAAGGCGCAAAATTCGCACTGGAACGGTCGAATTGTGCGGTGCGTGCGACAGACGATTGAACCTGTTCCTGCCATTTAGCGATGACTAAAGAAAGAAAGGCAGCGAGGAAGACATCGGGAGGCTGCTTGCCTTCGATTTTTTCAGCCCATTTCTCTCTCCAAATGACGGTCATTAGCAGCTTCGCCTGTGCAGCTAACACCTTGTAAACACCGTTTTGTGCAAATTGTCCGAGAAGAGAAGGGAAGACAATCCTTTCGCCAAGAAAAGACGGAAAGAAGTAGAGCAGCGGCAGGGAAGGAAGGAAGAAGAACCGGACTACGGCACAGTATAATGACGAATAAGACGATATTCGGTTACAAGCGAGTTTGTAGAATTCTACCACCACCAAAAATAAGATTTTCTGGTTGATCTCTTGATAATCTTTATTCGAATGTTGTGTCGTCGTATAGTAAAAATGTTATTTGTTGCACAAATAGCATGAATCAGTCAGACAGTATACTTGTGATGTCGACTGAGCGCACTCCAGCACATACATGAGTGTACATTGACAGCTACTTGTCCAGCAGGATGAATAGAAAAAGTGTACTCTCTGCCCGGCCCTTGCCATCAGTCATTTTTTGATCTTCCATTACGCGCGGTGCACAATACTTGCTCGTATTTCAGTTAGTTTTGTAACAATTATCCGTCCGATCGTCCCTCGATTGTTCGATCGAAATCTTTGATTCTTTACACACGGGCGCCAATCACACTGCCTGCACTCATTAAGTTGCTTACATTTCGCATGCTCAATTAGTTGATGGAGCTGGCAAGGAGCGGAGGCGTGGCCGAATTCAATCACAGTCACATTCTCGCATTCTCATTCATATTTTTCTCTTTCACGCTCTTGCGCAATCTCTCCTCGCACCTTCTCTCTATCGGTATCGTTTTCTCGCACTTCTACCCGGAAAGAGGGTGTTTCTTTCTGCGCGCCTGCACAGTGCCTCAGGGGCTTTTGCTCTCTGCTCCATCGCTTATTGCCTGATCTTTCACACTCTCCACGCGTCTTCCGCCTCTCCCATTTCACTTTTTCACGTCTCTACGTCTCTTTCTCGCATTCAGGCCTCTTCTCTGCTCGGTAGCTGCTTGGCAGCTAACTGTCGTCAGGCCCTGCAAATCATCCGGCCCCTTGCCAGTGCGCGTGTGTCTCTGTGCTACCTTGTCAATTTGTCTTTCTTCTTTGCTCTACTTGCCACACAAAGCCGTAACTTGTTGCATTCTGCGAGAGGAGGGCGCCAATGCAGTCCACTCGGCAAGCAGCTGAAGGCGGCCACGTAACTGCAACGGAGGAAGAAACGAGCGGGTCGTCGTCTGCGGCTGCAGCGGCGAAAAAGGAATTACCACCCTCGCAACCCGCTTCTGGATCGACTTCTGCCTTACGGTCTCATCCGTCACTTAATCTGCAAAGAAGACGACCGCATATCGAAGGTTCTCTCACGATTAGAGAACCGTCAGCCCATCGCATGGCCCAACTGGGTCAGAGCAGGTAATTTCAGTTCATTCTTTGTTTATTCATTATGATTTGAGCATGACTCATCTAACCTTCCTCGATTATGTTCTTTGGGATGCATGCATGGCACTTTGTGACTAAATTTGGGATGGTATTGGTCCTCCGAAACTTTGTTCACTTCTTCATGAATTTGCGTTGAACGTCATGAGTTCTTAGTTCGAAAATCTTCGGATGACATCGGGATTTCGTTGATTTGTGCGGGACTTTTTCATATTGTGCATCGCGCGAATTTGTCCATCATCCATCATTCCTTCTAGCAACGAATGTCAACACTCTCATTCCTTATTTTCCACTCGCAAATTGCAAGCCCAATCTGATCGTTTCTGGCGCTCTTGCGCCTCTCCAGTTGACACGCTCTTTGGGTGTTCTCTCGTTATCTCGTCCTTTCTGCCCTCCTCGTTTCGTACAGTATCTCGTCTCTTTGCCCCTGGCCGCTTCCAGCTCTTTTTGCGTTTTTGAGGGATTCCTCGCTACAACCGCAGCCGGAATTGCTCGCGCGCGCCTCCCTTTTCTCATATGCGATTTCTAAATCGTCGTTATCGACTAAATTGCTAGTAATTTATTTGATTTGAGTCTATATTCTTCATATGTAAATTTCGCCTTTTCACCTAATATTACGTCCTTTGATTGATTTTTATCATGATTAGGTTCGTGCGAGCATCTTACTTGAAGCACGGTTTCTAATTTCACGCCACTATGAGCATTAGCAACGTTTTCACTTTACATTATCTCGCTTATCTTTTTCACAGCCTTTGCATGTTCTAAATTTCAATTTTGTGAGACCTTACTTTCACATGTCTAAATCTTGTCGCATGTATCCCTTTTCGCATGCTCTTCTTACTAAATTTTATGCACCTTCGAATAATAATTTTATCCAAAATTAGAAATAAAACTGCTATTTCAGGCGGCGCGACGGCGCTTTATCGCGAGCGACGATGGTGCATGGAACTCAGCAGCCAAATGACATGTGGTACGATGCAGAGAACTTTCTTTTGGTAGGATTAATATTCTTATTTTTTAACACTTATTCATCTTTCGTCTGGGTTTGAGTTGTACAAATATTCGATTCATCACGTATTCTTTTTCCCGAAAATTTGTCCAATTTGTGTATGCAAACACCGGTCCACTTGAGCCTTTTTTAAACGGAATAGTGTTTCGGTCAAAATTTTGCGCACAGGTTTGTCATCATCCTTTTCTAGCGTTACGTAAACTTTTTCTTTCATAATCTGCAATATTCGATTGCTACTTTTCTTGATATTTTTATTCTGGCCAATTTATCAACACTTTTCGATATTCTATTTCACATCTCACATTTTTCTTCGAAAATCTTACTTTTCTTCAACAACTCCAATATGACAACACAATACAATTCCTATCTAATTAAATGATCCTTCTCTCGAAAATCGTACCGTCATATTATAAAAAGAACGTGCTATTATTTTGTAATTATCAATTGTCCTCTTCATCTTTTATTCAAACTCATTCTCATAATAATTCCTTTTTTCTTTTCAGAAAAAAATCATATCGTACTATCCAAGATCCAAGCCAAAATCATAGCTTTTTTCAGCATCCATATTCTTTCACCAAACTTGTTCTGATTTCGCAAGCTCTCCTCCAGTAATTCTTTCTCAATGCAGTAAATGCTATTGGTCACTTTCTAGTCCTTCTTCAATTCTTCACTGCTCTGTTTACATGTTTTGTTTCATATTTTTGCGCGCATCTCCTTGCCTCTTCTTTCTATCGTTTTTCTCAGCACAGATCTGATTCGTTTTCTGTTTACTTTATGGCCGCATCCCGAAAGCTATTGATATTCAAGTTGCAATGAGGAAGGAGGGGTGTATGGAAACATGAAAATAACACGTGAAAATGAGAGAAAACGAAAGGAATGTGAATTGACCGTCGGCTTGACGCCGTTTCTGCTTGTTGCTTGTTGCCGTTGTCGGAGTGGACCGAGCAATGGGATTAGGCTGGCGCGCTTCACACCGCGACAAATTGTGATTAGGCCATGCGCAGATGCTGAAATGCACAGGGCAGGCGATTAACTGCAGGTTGAAAGAACAAAAACAGGAATTGAAATTGAAAAATACGAAATTTCGAATATGCAAACTTAGGAAACAGAAAGTTTGCTTCGGTGAAATTTTATTAATGCAAATTAAGATAATTCTCTCTGCTGGGATTTTTTTTGCTAGTGAGAAGGGTGTGACTATTTTGACCTTCAAATTGGAGATCAGTGGAGTTTAGATTGAAAGAATAACTAATTATTTTGATGACTTGTTCTATCTTCGCATCCTATTTTCTCAACATTTTTCTTATTCGTAGACATTGATCAATGTTATTTTTATCATCGTTTGTTTATCTGTTGGTTAGCTGTATCTCATTCTTACGCTTCCCTTTGTTTCTCTCTTTCTCTTTGATCCCTGCTTTGATCTCCTCGTCGGTGCTCGAACGTTTTCACGCCCGCCACTTGAAATCAATCCAATTGCAATCGAGCCGACACACGCATCGCAATTCGTATACCTATAGTTCAATTCTATCAATTTTATCGGGAAATTATTTGAGTAGGAAAAGTGGAAATCAAATTATGCAAGAATAAAAATAGAATTATTCAAATTTTACCTATACTGTATCGTCTCTGGGCTTTTGATAAGAATCGGTTTATCGGAAAACACGCGAAGCTCGATGTATTTGAACTAGTAAACAATGCGCAACTCCGAAAAGACATTTCGACAAACCAACATTTGGAAGAAACGTATGGAAAGTGCTAAAATCAAATTGCTCTGCCTAATCTTACCTATTGAAATGTCATTTTCGAATGACCTAAGCAAAATTGTGAACCGAGTATTCTTACGGATAAGATAATTCAACGATATTTACTCTCAAGTAATCAAGTAACGACTTTCTTCAGGATCAAGTGAAAGAAGTGCTGAATAAGCTGACTGAGGGCGCGATCGATGATGAAATATGGGGAAAGATTGTCATTATGGAGCGGTAAAAATAGTGTCAGAGAAATTATTGATTAGAAGTGTTTTCAGATGTCGACGGGTTGCTAAGGCATATCTGCGAAAGACGACCGTGATCGTGGACGGATCTGAGGATGAGTTCGATGGAAAGACCCTCGGGTTCAACCATTTCGATAATCCTCAGCGCGACGAGCACACAAATGAAATTCGAGCTAAAATTAACGATGTAATCATTCGGTTGATAGATTTGGTGGACTATATTGACTTTTCTAGGGAGTTATCCTCAAAATGGACTATCAAGGCAATATCAAAGGCATGGCCCGAGGGGCGACACCCATCATCTGCCAGGGATGGCGGGATACACGCAACAACTGCGTCAGCGATCGACTCGTCCGCCAGCAGGGTCGACTCAACAATCCGCCGGGAGACGAGGAAAAAGCCTACAAGGCAAACAGAGCCTCGAAATAAACGTCGATGAAATGATCAATTTAGATGTTCGACATGAGGCGCTTCAAGCACGCCTTGGAAAGAGAGATGCATGAAGAAACGCCCGATGCTCGATCACTGCTTTTGAAAACTTGCGTTCGAGTAGCACTTGTGAAAGTAGAGTCATAAGATCGTTTCAAAAATAAACTATACAAATTAAGGATGGAGCAGATATGGTGCGAACTCCATGTTGGTTTGCTGTCGTGAACCTTGTGGCACTTGATATGCTCAAGGAGAAGATCCCCGCGTTACGTTCTTTGAGTAATTTTTTTCTTTCTGGGAGAAAATAAACTTTTCAATTTTTCAGTATCTCGTGATCCTCAGCTACAGAACAGCAACAATAATAACGTTTCTGCGACGGAAACGCTCAACGCCCAAGCTTTAACACAAATTATCGCTGCCGCTGTTAGTCAGGTTCAAAAAGGGTACGTTCTGTTTTATGACACATGGCAAAGAGACTAACCAGCATAATCAAACAGGTCTATTCAAAGTCTGCCTGTATCTCCGGAACAAATTGCTCAACTAGCGTCAACCTTGACGCTTACTCAACAGCAGCAGCAGCAACAGCCCTCCAAAGCCGAAATTTCCACAATCAATAAAAAGGACCGACTGTAAATATGACCTGAACACTTTTCTGAGAGTTGACACAAGTCATTTAGGCGCAAGTCGTATCATTGTTCGACGTCATCGTTGGATTCCTCTGGGGAAGACTCCGCTGTAAAGTCGGAGGATTCTGGCAAAGGAATACGAGCGAAACGGTAATTTAGCAGGTTTCTTGAATTTGACATAAGGACACACACTTGAAAAGACACAGGCCTGTCGAGTGAAAGCTTCGATGAATAGGGAGAGAGATAAAGCATAGTAGGATGATTATAGTTTCGTAATAACTAACACATCATGACGTATATTTCGAGACACAAATTTGCCTACCATGTTCCATCCCTCATTTAATGGAATTTTGAGGCTTGTGTCTTTTTCAAACTGTATTAAGTTCAAGAAGCCAGTTAGCACAAAATGAAAATTTTATAGCATTATAAATTATTGAAAACGGTTTCAAATTATTCAACCCTGTTTTCCATAGCTTGGACCTCAATTGACCCATTAATTTATTATTCGACGAATGCTTTTCATGAAGCTTCAATTTCAGATGGGAGCCATCAGTGAAATCCACGGCAGCCGTATTTGAAAACAACGACAGTCGGCAAGAAGTGAAATTGCAACGAATACAGGGAGCCAATCGTCCTCGTCTGCAGGATGTCCTCTTTACTCGAAGTCAATCCATCACTTCGGATTACGACAGCAACAGGGAGCAATTTGATTCGGGTAGCTGGAGCTCGACACAAAGTCGATATCAGGTATAATATTCGAAAAAAACATCCTTGAGTTTGTATTCAGAATTAATTCGTAATTTTACTTTTCGAAGTATGCTCTCTAGTAAAAGTTGGCAGCAATTCGTACTTTTTTGGACTTGTAAAAGTGGTTTGGTGACAGTTTGCTCAGGAATGATTTTTTTTAAATAGCGGAAATCTACAAGAGTTTGACGGTGGTTAGCTTTTGTTCCTTGGGAATGTTAGAAGGCGCAACATTAGTGTCTAGGGATGTAGGCGAGATTCTTTCTTACGACGCAACGGTGACCATAACTCTCAGGACTAAATTCTGGCGAGTGGTAGGTTGTGCTCTTGGTTTGCAATTATCCCGCTTTGAGCTTTGTGTTCATTTCCAAAGAACTAATCGACACGCGCAGGTAATGAGACTTTATTACTGATATCGGAAGAGGAGATGCGAGAACAGAAAACGAAATCCAATGTGAGACCGTGGGTATTTATGCATTTTGGATTACGCGGATAATATGCGAATTGGGTATCGCTCCTCATCGCATTGTTTTGCAATCATTCCGGCTCGAAGAATCAATATGTAAGTCGTGTTCTGTACCTTGCTCCCGGCTTATAATGTTAAATTAGAGCAAGCGATCATTCATGATTTGGACACTTGTCGAGCATTGCGATATTTTTCATCACCATAAAAATTATTTGACTATGATTACGTTCTGGCACGTTACCGGTCTGACTACCCCCTTCTTAGCATGTAATCGTCTAAAAAGGGAAATTTGTCGGTTGATCGGGGTGCAACTTTGCCTGTCAAGCAGGTGCATAGGTAAGCGGAAACGATTACGCTGCATCCAGCCCTCGCGCATAGCGATATCTTTCACGCATCTGTTTCGTCTGTCCTCTCAATTTC
Source organism: Diploscapter pachys (assembly GCA_002287525.1). Lineage (NCBI taxonomy): Eukaryota > Metazoa > Nematoda > Chromadorea > Rhabditida > Rhabditidae > Diploscapter > Diploscapter pachys. The sequence continues at coordinate 85,031 of LIAE01007045.1, forward strand.
CGTGCTATTTTCTCAGTTTCTCACTGTCAGGCTCTGCCCGTCCATTGTGTATTCAATGGTTTTGCGGCACTGTTGACAAGACGCTTAGCCATTGCAGTCAGCATCAGTCGTTCTCTTTTTTCTCCGATTTCTTCGTTTCAGTACTCTATCTATCATTTCTCCTTCTCTCATCTTCCATCCGGTCCTTCTCCCTTCCTTCCTTCCTTTCCCTTTTTCTCTTTTCTGCACCACGGCAACTGTCCACTGTCCGCATCATGCCTTATGCTTTACGTATCTTTCCCCTCTCGTTTCTCGTATTGCGCGCGCTGTCCGTCGAAAGCACGCGAAAATCGGGGAAAATGAAGTGCTTGATAGGGAGAAATGAGAAGTAGCAGATACGCACGTGAAAATGACCGATCGATCGATCGACGATGGAAACGATATTAAGAGATTGGAAATAGAAAGAAAAAGTATTGAAGGATTTTTATCATAACGTGGATTTTATTAATCTAGTGCTCATTTATTGAAGTATTAGCAAGAAGTATACATTTCAGCTTCATCCCATTTTGCATTGGTTAAAATTTTTTCCCATCCCTGATTTGGTTGACGTTTGGAGTTTGAATATGAGTTGAAACAGAATTGACTTTAACAAGCATCTGAACTCCATTGTTTTAAAAATTAACTATTGAAGAATACAAAAATGCAGCAACTGAAGAAGAAGTGTAAATAAATTTTAGGGGGGACGTTCAACGTCGAGCAGCGTAGTGTCTGAACCAGAGTTAGCAGTACTTCCGCCGAAAGAATCCACAAAGGAGGCGCCATCAGGCGAGTCTATCACCATCATCGCCAATTCACTAATCAACCAACATTTTTTCTTTCATATCCAGTAACATTATCAGCCTTCTAAGTTCTCAATTAGCTCGACTAAACTAAATTCGAATCAATCACTTATTTGTCGTGTGTATGGTTCATTCAGTTGAATAATTTCACCTAACCGACACCTTGCAGGCGCGAAATGGCACCGTAACATCAGCAACAGCACAATGAATTCAGTTGTGCCTGGCAGATGCGAGTTGATGCTACGCACACCCAGTCCTGCCTCAGCAGCTATCTACCAGACCCCCAATATGGGCAATCTTCACATCTCCACTTGCAACACTTCCTGCTATGCTCCGTTCGCTTTGATACCCGACTCGGAGCGACACTCAATTTGTTCTAATTTCAACATTCGACCTAACAAGATAATCGTGGAAGAGAGCAGCAATGAAGACCCAGATTCAGACGACCTACCTTCCGACGCTCCTCCCTTGCCAACCAGCAAGGCCCCGAGTGATGAAGATTTCGGAGGTGTGTCACTCAGTTAACTCATCCTTGTTATGTTGCAGTTCAAGATGTGTGGAAACAGATCGCTGATTATGCTCACTTTAGAATAATTTGAATACGAGGGAAATAGTCTTCAAGTATGAACCGACGAATTGAGTCATGAAAATGCATAAAGGCATCGGTTTCTGCATCAACTGGTATCATTAGATTAGATAATCATTTGTTTGGAGTAACCAGGAAAATAACTCTTGTTAAATTTCAGCGTAGTTTATTTACATCTACGATTTTCTATAACTTTTCTAATGATAATTACAATATTCATTGCTTATCTTCCCTAAAAATAACTCTTTCAGATCCTATAGATCTACCTCCAGCACCGTAAGTGATGCTTATTTTTATTTTTGTTGTCAATACGATGGTTTTACGTCGCATTTTAGACGTAACAGTAGCTTTTTACATTGAATTTCGAAACAAATTTTGGCATTGCACACGTTTTATCAAAGACACCAGAGCAAGATCACGTGCATAGTAATTCACAGATTCATTAACATAGTGGCATCTACAAATGCTCACTGAAAATGTTGGGAGGGCTAATTAATCGAGCTTTAGCCATAACATCGACTCATTTAATCAGCATAATTCGCACAGACCGGCTGAGGTATCCGACAAGTAACGCTTTGCTTTGCTGTAGCTTCTGACAAGCAAAATGCTGTTCATTGATTGTGAAGGAATTACTGTTTAGATGAATGCAATACGAGTTGGAAAGAAAAAAACAAAGCCTTTCTTCACCACAAGAACATTGTTGTGCTTTCACATGCTATCCCTAATTTACGCAATTGCACGATAATTCACCATGCATGATCACACAAATTTTGTTTCTTTCGTAGGAATGGTAGGTTATCAGTGACGAAGAGTTAGATATCTCTGAAGTATGTGTTAGCTAGTTTATTTCTGGCATGATAAAGGTTTACGAATGTTAGATAGATAAGATGTTGGGGCGGTGTATGACGAATCTGTTTGTGTTGAAGTGAAGATTTTAACATACAGTGGTGAAGAAGAGATTGAAAGATAAGTCCATTTTAATAAGAAAAAGCTAAAAAAGCGATAGATTGATGCTCAATTTAATTAGTTCAAAATCCACAAATTATTGTGAGTTATCTTCTGGAAAGTTTTCTGTGAGGACGTTTTCCGGAAGGGACTTTCAAATGTTTGATGGATCAGAGCACATTTCTTTCAGAACTGAGGACAATGCTAGCATGAAATAGAAGATACTCAATTTTGATTTCAATCTCTTGCTCACAACTGTAGGTAAAAGAAAAATCTGATAATTGAATTCAGACGTCGATTCATCCGAGGGACAGCTCGACGGTGGAAGTGTGCGACAGTGCGAGGGAACATCCTCACCATCAACCACAGCAATCAGGCCAATCAGCCCAATCAGCTCAGCCCCACCTCAGTCAGCAGCAACAGCAACAGTCACAGCCCCAATCAGGCAGCCAACTCCACCACCAGCAATCAACCAGCAGCAAACAGCCACAACAATTTGTCAGCGAACTCCGACAAGTCAGTGATTTCATTTTAAAATCTAAGACGTTAAAAATCATCTTCCATCTCGTAAGAATGGTCCCGAATAAAAGCATGCTCTAGTAATCAACAAAAATAATGATTTAGCAAAATTTCATCTTTTAAAACTCATTACTTGCTCTAAAGTGGCGGGCGAAATAGTTCGGAAATTACTCCGAAAATTTGACTTTGAAATTCCGAGTTCCTTCACAATCATCAATTTCAAGCTATAAACAATTTTTGAAAGTCGAATTCGACCAAAAATATTATGATATTTTGCCATATAAATTTAACCAGCACTTTTAACATCGAGAGGGTTAATGTCAACGTATTGCTAACCCCTTAATTTGGGGGAGAAGTTTCAGTTAACTTATTTGAATAACGCGCGTGCAATGTGTTATTATCTCTAATTTTTAGCGATGATTACACTTTTACATTCTTATCTTTAGATTAATGCGTTAGATCGAAAATTCGTTTATTTCCTGAATGTTCTAGATTTTTTTAGGTTTCAATTTGGTTATTTGAATAAGTTTGTAAGGTAGCAAAATGTGTTTATGAGTGAGGAAGAGAGCGAGCTAGGAATGAAGCAGTATGGAATTATGCAAACAAAAAAAATGCAACCTTATAAACTTTTCAAGTTCCCCTCAATTTGCAGGTTCTCCAGCAGCGATGCGAGCGCGTGCGACTTCCGCGGAACCACTCTCAACCGGCCAGCGAGCGTCCCTGCCAACCACAATTGCAGTTGGCCCCATTCCCTCAGCAGCAGTCGCAGCAGCCACTGCAACAGCCACCTCAGCTCCATCACCGACCACTCGGCCTGCGACGACAGCACTCAAGTCAACCCATCCCCGTCTCCCAGCAGTCCCAGCTGCATCCAATTCACCTCCACGCCAATCACCACTCTTTCAAAATCGCCAGACCTCCGTCGGGAAGAGATCTCTCAGCTGTGCTCCACTTGGGACACCCATCATCAGGGGACGCTCACCGTCAGCCACCAGCCAACAGACCCGCAAGCCGATTTCAGCAGGTGTGTGTGAACTGAAATAACAAGTCAATAATAATAATAATAATAATAAACCACTGATGATTTGGGTTGGGACACGTTTTGACAACAACTTAGAAATAATTGAGAAAAAAAGAAGCTTTCAAAATTAACGTAAACATTCAGCATTCTTCCGTCCTCTTTTCAAGGAATTCACTACGCGATTAGTGCAAAATGCACTTTGCATTAATCGCATAGTGAGTTTCTTGAAAAGAGGATGAAAACGTGTTCAGGAACAACAGTCAGCGCCACGACTCGGGTGCTCTGCAACCAGCAGCAACAGCAGCGGGATCGGCCTCCGACGACACAGCCACAGCAGCGGCCATATGCCCCAATCGCAAGGTGGATACAAGTTCAGCCAAAATCTTACACTCCAGGTATGGGTTTTTCTACAGACTCCTTCTCTAGTGAAAGATCTATTTTGAACCACAAGCCACAAGTTCTCAAATTGAGAGGTGTTATGGGAGACGTCCTTTTCTTGCATTCATTCGAATGGGTTGAGCCTTTGAGGTTACCTACAAACACGTCCTAGGGGACGATATACAGAAACCACTTGTGACCCACCTCTTTCTTCTTTTTTGACAAATTTTTGACTACTGCTTGGTAGCGGCATAATTATGATTTCACTCTTGCACTCTACCCCTTATACAGTGGAAAAGACAAAAATTTGGAACATTTATGATTATGAATTGAGCATGGTAGGAACAACTAGCGTGGACTAATTTGAGTGAAGCTTTGCACATATATCTTTCTCAATGAATTGTCAATTTCTCTCGTTCCATTTCATTGTTCATAATAACTAGGCTGTATTCGAAATCGCAATTGTTCCAAGCTTTCGACCGCCACTGTATTTTATCTTCATCTGACGAAATACTCCCTAAATCGGGTCCCCTAGTTATACCTATACTTTGAGAAAAACTTCAGAGTTTATTTAAAAAAAAAAAAAAACTTTTAGATAAATTTGTTCAAATTTAGCAGGCTCAGCCGCGCCAGCTCAAATGTCAAAGCCCAGACCGAGCGTTCCTCCAAAGCCGTTCAACGTCAGCTTTTCTCCGAATGCCACCCCTTCCTCGCACAGCAGCAGCCATGCAGGGAGTTACAGAGCAGCAACTGCAATGGCAGCAGCCAGGACCAAACCAGCAGCGACGCCTCCTCTGAATTCGATATCGAAGAACAGACAATGGTGTGATTGAGAGAATGTTTCAGGTAACCACTTCCTTCATAGGCCATCAAATTGATCCTAGAAAATCTAGGCAAGACTTTAGTCAGATTTTACTCTGCAAATAGCCCACAATCTAAATGTTCCGCTGAAGTCTTATCTCGGACCACCTTATGTATCAACTTTTATAGGAAATTTGGTTTCTCGGGTTTTCTCGAGGTTTTAATTTAGGCTGAAAATCCGTCTAAATCAGATAATGAAAAAGATTTTAATGGTCTAATTATCGAGAAAAAAAATATATGAATGAAAGATATTGAAATTTCATCTTAGTCAAATATACTTACTTCCCAAAGTTATTCTTCAATAATTCGAGACTTAGGAATACAAGAGTTTTTAGTTTGAAGATTTTCGATTCCAACTTCACTATTCCTATACATTTATGAGTTTTTCTGAAATGATTTGAAGTATACACAAAGTTTTCCAACACTTGAAATCTCAAAAATTATACAAATTTCAGATAACTTGTTATAAAAGTTCGACGATACACAGCGTGACAGGCCTGCATAAATTACACGAATTATGCAACGTTTTCTCTAAAATATTCATAATTCCTAAATTAATTTTCACGTTTATGCGTTGATTAGGCAATTTTCAAACAATATTTACGAAATTTCTTTCTTTCTAGTTTTCACTAGACGCACAGTATTATCCTCTCATATCATTTGATGATGTGGCACAATAGTGTTAAAGAGCACTAAATATTTTAAACAAATTTTAGAAACTCATTTTGGTTTATTTTCATGAGATTCATTCATTCTTCTATTACTTTCGTAATTTTGCCTTGTAAAAATTACATTTCTCAGAATTTTCTTTGCTAATTCATAATTTTATTGATTTTCTTTCTATTTTATAGGCTCATATGCTCAGATGTGTAGCTTTCATAAGTCTATAGTATCGTAAAACAAGAATTTTGAAATTAAAATGATCGGAATCAGTTTTTACGATATTGAAATTTTAGTCAAACTCATTTCATTTGTTTTCAATTCGTCACTGCGCTTCTAACGTCTATCTTTCCACATTTTATACGGTGATTATTATGTTATTTCTTGTATAGTACACAAATTGAATAAATTTTGAATAACTAACACGGTCTTTATTAATCTAATCAGCAAGATTCATTATTTTAGTTAGTCAGCTATTCTGTTGAAAATAGACGTATCATACCCAAAAATGAGATAATCGTAGTAGTAGATTTTCTTCAAAATCTTCAAAATTTTCGGATTATCCATCATTACTTGTTTCCATTTTTCTATGCCATTTTTTCCAGTGCTTGAATGTTTTGTATGACTCTCTAAAGTTTTCTCTAATATTATTCACCAAAGTTTGGTTTAACAAATCTAAATTTTACTTACCAGTAGCTTGATCCCAGATTTCGATCAAGGTAGAGCTACTGACTTTTTGCTGGTGGAATAATTGGAACAGATTCTTCAGAAATTTCTGCTTTTCTTCGAAAGACTTTCCCGATCCGTCGATTAATGTGAAATTCTTGAGATGATCACGGAAATTGCAGTACCGAAAATGTAAGTCTGTATTTCGTTTACACAGACAAAATCCTACCATGATAATGGCGCGAAATGTCGATCATTATATTCTAAGGATGCTATTTGATTCGGTTTCATGGCTATTAAATTTTTGTAGATATATTTCACAACACATTTCATATTTTTGCGACAACCATAACAGGGCACGAATTTATTCGTTTTAGCCTCGCTAAAACGATTTTTTTCACAAAAATGTCAAGAATTGCCTTACAAAATGCACTTGTTGTAGAAAGCGCTGAGAAATCGCTCGATGGGATCTCGAATGATCGCGAAAAGACGCATTCCGGAATAATAGACCGAAGGTACGTCAAGAGTCACGTTGGATACATTATGATAGGTTTCGCCCAAGCAGAATCTGGAAAAATTCAAGAATATTTCAAGCTTATAGCAAATATTTTCTATTCAAAAATAAAAAAGGATATTTTCAGTTTATTCAATTTTTGCCTACACTTTCTTATGTTTATTAACAATCAGTTCGCGTAAAAGACACGAAAGAGGAGAAACAGAAAAGTCGGTAATTCTAGTCCTTCCAAAATTAAATTTTCTAATTTTGATATTTTACTTTCTCCTATTTTTCATTACCATCAAGATATGGCATATTCAGGGTGTTTTTAGTGCTCTATAATGGAGATGGATTGATTAAAGGCGTTGTTTTTCACTGTTAATAAACATGATATTGTGTGTCTGTATAGAATTTTTAATAAACAAAAATTACAGCAGAATTTTACCCCGCTTTTCCCCATCCATCGTTGACAGTAAGACCCAATGATTTGAAGAATCGTCTTTGTTTCACATAGCAATTTACTCCGACCATCAAAGTAGACATGCATTTTTCGATCATGCATCCGGCCATATTATGCTTTGGACCGTATTCCTATAATTTGAATTCATGATAAATTGACACTTCGAAGTGTACTACCACAAATGTTTGTTTGTAGTTTATAAATGGCGTCACATATTCCGGTCCCAAGTCTAAAAACGAGATAATCAGGTAATTATAGTTGATGAGAGGACGTACAAGGCAACGTATAATTAATTCTTTTGATATACTCGGAAATATCGTTAGTGGTGTCAATCTAAAGTCCAATATGAAAATTCAGACCAGTGAAAGTTGAAGATTACCGCATTTTCAATTTTATTGTTCAATAGAAATCTGTAATATCCGATAGGAAAAGAATTAATACTTATCAATTTAGCCCAACTATTCATGCATAAAATAATGCATAGAGTTAAGATTACAGTAATTATTAGAAATGATTTTGGATTAGAGAGGCGAATGCGATTTAGGAAATTTTTATATGTCAGAAGATAACCAAATAGCGACTTTTCCTTCAAAGAACGTTTGAAACCCATTTTACACTTACAGATGCTATTTACGATAAATGCATGCGACGACGCATTTTCGGGTACAAAATATTCCGCACATATCGAATCCGGATATTCACGTTCTCTTTTTTCGTCCACTTTCAATTTCAATTTTTGACAATGTTTCAAGATCTTCGTCCTAGATTCCATTATCTTCGAGATATCGTTTGCAAATTTGAGACAACATCTCTACTTATTCGATCGAAATCTTGATTATATTATTATCGCAAAACAGGAAATTTGAAATAAATGACTAATGAAGCATCAATAGCTTAAATTTTAAATTTCACCTGTAACAATCAATATGACAATTTCTACGCGTAAATCAGATGAATAAGACGAAACTTATGTTCAAAACTTTCACGGGTATAAATTATCGACCATTCCAAATTGGTCTATCATTTGCGAGTCTATTCTTACTTATTATCCTGGTAAATTTTATCGTCAAGTACTATCGATATCCAATTTATCTAGCAGGTAACCTGGCTTTTTTTCTTTAAAACTTGATTATTATATATTTTTAGATTTGGGCGACCATTATTTGAAGCCGTTCGTCAATTATAAACAGGCACTAGTTGTAAGTCTACCATTTTCTTAATTACGTGATGAATTTGCGAGTGCGTGTGTGCGTGTGCGTGTGCGTGTGAGTATGAGTGTGAGGAAGAGTAGAATTTGAGTTCGCTTGAGTTGTTTGTCCGATTCGTTTCTTGTTGAGTTCGAGTAAGACACGATCGTTCGGTAATCACAATTTATTTGCGAAAATGACCCCTATTAAGACTTTTGATCATTTTTTATCTTGCTCGGGTGCGTGTGTGTTGGATGGAGGATGGTTGGAAGGTTAGGCCCTCTATTGAAGATGATGCTTTGTAATAAGATTTGGGAGTTAGAGAGATGAGTGTTGATTTTTGGTAATGGCCAATGTATCCTAATTTTGTGTCTTGGGTAAGATGGACTTAGATCAATTTAAAGTCTTGGCTTTTGGTTAATCACAGGACCCATATTCTGTACAATTATTTCATCGTTTTCAGGATTTTGGTAAAGATTACAATCTTGGACTTTGTCTAATAGAAAAATGCGCTTCGACGTTGAGCGTCGGCATAAATTGCTTTGTGAAGAAAGGAGAGTTCTTTGAGCGATTGGGCATCAAAATTAGTGACGGATGGTCCAAAACGAGGTAAATAATATTGCAAATCATAGCTTATGAGGTTGATTGAAGTTGGTGCCTGGACGACTATTCGACGTTCAACTTGTCTAATCCAAACATCGATGTGGTTGAGTTGGGCTTCAAAGAGAAACGAATGATTGCCATAGTTCGAGAGCCTCTGGACAGATTCATCAGTGCTTTCATCAATAAGTGCATCGAGTAGGAATGTTTCATATTTCTTTTAAAATTTATAGATGCTGAAAAGCCCCGTGGCGTACGAAGCATGAACGCGAAAGGTTCATTCGCCACTAAATTTTCATAACTCGAAGAAAAACACATGAAAAAGTAGCATACTATCGCTCCTAGATATTTTTCGACACAAAGACGAGTATCTGATTTTTTCTTTCCTAGAAATTTTTACTAGTTTTTGCAACAAGAAATCATTTTCGTTAAAAAACAACTTTTATCTCAGCGAAGAAGATTGGACAGAGTCCTTCGTCCACTGTTACGACTGCCACAAGAACATGTCTTGCGTCGTAGAAAGAGCTTACAATCGAATGGTGGAAATCTCGAAGGCGAAGCATTTTGAGCTTGACTACACCGATCGACATTTTACACCGTTATCATGGTAAACTTCTACCTACCAACAATCTAGAAAGCGTTTTTAGGTATTGCAATTTCAAAAAGCACTTCAGAAAGTATACGCTCATCAAAAAAGAATCATCCAGTGATGGTACGGAACGAATGCTCGACGAGTTGGAGCTAGTCTTTCGCGAAAGAGGAGTAGAAGAGTGGAAAATTGACGAAATTCGAAATCAGACGCTGAGTATTCATATTTATCTAGTGCTTTCCAAAAAATAATGTTTCAGCCGGAAAAACACACCATTCAACCAGCCACACGATACGACGACAAAAATACGAAAAGGAAATGTTCACGAACCCATATGTCATGCAGACTCTGAAGAAGATGTACTACTATGATTATTTGATATTCAATTTTGATACCGCTGTTTTTGATAATGTTAAACTGCCTGAAGATTACTAGATAGTACATTGTCGCTTAGAATAAATATTCCAATTTTTTACACCAGACCTTTTTTTTGAACCGATTGAATTTTTTAAGGATAAATTTTCAAAGTTCTGCAAAAAATGTGCGATTCAGATAGCAACAATATATCCTATCATCCAATGGGATGTAATCCATTTGCACATGGGTTACGTTTCGCCGATTGATAAATGATATTTCAAATTTGACAGAGATTAATTATTTTTGATCTTAGCTCTTTTCTTTTCTTCTTTTCTTTATCTCTCAGTCCATCTTCATAGACTCCTTCAAGCATCTCGACTTTGTGTGCCATTCCACGTATCACACCACAGAATCTCTATTGACTCTAATCGCTGGTCGCACATTCTATTTTTCAGTTAGGTCAAAAGTAGTCAAATTTTGGATACTTCCTACAAAATATGGAAGAAGTACTGCTCACAAATGGCCATCCGAAAATGCAGCGAGCTCTGGTCGCTGATGCTCCCAATGGAACGCTAGAAGTAAGTTGTACTTTTATTTTTCAGTTTCAAGTAATTTCCAATAATTTGCATCAGAAAATTATATTTTTAGCCTGGAAGATTTTATTTTGATAAGTTTGTACGCAATTATTTGATACAGCTCATTGCTGTCTTGTTATTGCCAGAAAAGCTATGGAACTATCCTCGCATTTATTTACCAATCAGTAAAAACACTTGGAATCGCCAAGCACATCGTCACTCAACAAATACTTCACGCAATTGTTGTTTTTAAAAACAATAATGTTGGCATTTTTGATTCGCGAAGTTCCGATTCCCAACCCAGCAGATGACGAAATCCTCGTACGAATTCGGTACTCGGGAATTTGTCATTCTGATCTGCATGGCTACTTGGGTGATTTCTCGATGTTCACGGTGTTCCCACTGATTGGAGGACACGAAGGTGCAGGCGAAGTTGTGGCTGTTGGAAAGTCAGTCAATGGCTGGAGCATTGGTGACAAAGCTGGAATCAAGGTTTAGTGATAGAATTTTTTGCGATAATAAATAATCTGTTTAGCTACAAGTCAGAACGTGTCTAGCTTGCGAATTCTGTAAGCAATCACATGAATCAAACTGTGCACTCGCGAAGAATTTCGGATTCGATACGTGGGTTTAGCTATCATAATTTTCTATAGTGACAATTTTACATTGCAAATTTGTTGTTCGTAGTAGCAAATGTTCTTATTGTAATCTATGGAAAAAGAGTCCAACATCAAAATAAAACGCACTCAAATTCTGTGCTTTCATCCTTAATTCATCTAGAAACTTATCTGTTTGGTTTTGTATTTCTTCTTAATATCATATGGTTTGCTTTGCGTTTCTGTTTATCTTGATCTTCTAAATGAAACCATAAGTCACTAACCATAAATCGCTTCCGATTGTTAATACCAGGATAGCGTGTTGCTTGTTTTCTTTATAGGACACTTCCACTAGCTTAAGCAATAAATTCTCAGGAAACATAATGCCCTAGGCATTGGTATTTCTAACAAAATGCGATAATAATTTAGTCCTGGAACATTCCAAGAATACATTTCCGTTCGAGCCCTTGATGCTGCAAAGATTCCAGAAAACGTTGACCTCGCTGAAGTCGCACCGATTTTATGCGCTGTAAAATTACTCAAACATTGAGCCATTTGAAAAACGAATTTTCAGGGTGTGACGATTTACAAGGCTATCAGAGAAACGAATGTTCGCGCTGGTCAGATACTCGCTATTTCTGGGGCTGGAGGAGGCTTGGGATCATTGGGCATCCAATATGCAAGGGTATGAATCAAAACTTGCTGGAAATTTAAAGAGTAGCTAAAACTTATATATATATATTTTTTTTCATAGCCTTGACTTTTAGAATGCTAATTTCAGGCGATGGGCTTCAAAGTTCTGGCAATCGATCACCCCTCGAAGGAGGAACATTGTCGTAAGTTGGGAGCCGACTTCTTCCAAGATGCATTCGCTCCAGATCTCGTTGGATCGATTTTGAAAGTATCTCAATCCTGAAAGACTCATTCTTAAACTCGATTCTTTTGATCACAAACGGAGGTCCTCACGGCGTCGTGAATGTTGCCGTGGCAAAGAAACCGATGGAAGATGCAGTCTGCTACACGAGAAAACGAGGCACGATCGTGTTCGTTGGACTGCCGAAAGAGTGCAAGGTGAGTTTGTGGAGTGAAATCACTTCACTGATGAGATTTGTCTGATGCAACCTAGCTGATGCAATCTTTATAATGCAATTTCAGCCTGAGTTGGATAGCTTTGTGATTGTCTTCAATTGCCTAACGATCAAGGGAACTTTGGTCGGCAATAGGAAAGAAGTGGATGACGCCATAGAATTTCTGGCCAATGGAAGCGTTAAGGTAGAAATAAGAGTACTTTTTCCAATTTTAAACTGCATGATATGTTAAATTTCTTTAAAATCTTACCGGCTTAAAATTTTTCAATGTAAAAAGTGAACAATCTCAGGTGCCGGTCGAAAAGGTACGTCTTGAAGATGTCGCTTCGATCTATGACAAAATGCTCAAGGGAACGATCGTTGGTCGAGCAGTTGTCGATTTCTCTCAGCATTGAAAGAGAAAATAATGATAAATTGCATTGCATTTTAGTCCTGTAAAAATTATTCACTTATTTGAAAGAAATGTTACAATAAATTCATTCAAAGTTGCCAATTTTTCAGAATGTGTAATTTCAAATTTCTTTTTCACTGCATTGATTTTTCATTAGTGGTCATCCAATTGTCACTGGCATTACACTTTTACTCACAACATCATTGAACTTTCGAGTTTCCAATTTGTCTCTTTCTTCCTAGGAGTTCGAATTTCACTTCGATCTCCGAATTTACTGCTCTTTTCTTTTCGTATTTGATGACAAAACGACCTTGTTGCGAGCGACTGTTTTGTTCGTAATTAAACAAGAAGTTCAGATTGATTTTTCTCGACTTTTCTGACTATGATTGGTTTGCCAGCAACGCAAAGGGCACTCGTCGCCGAATCTGCCAAGGCCCCTCATCAAGTAAGTGATCATGATTCCTCATAGCATCCGATTCATAATCCTCAAGAACTTCTCCAATTATTCTAATTTTGCTAGTCGAATGAATTTTCCTAAATTACATATAGCTTTGGTAGTCAACGTGCCAAAGGATTCTATGAATGTAAGAATCCATCAGTATTTTCCAAAAACTGAATACAAATTTCTTAAAACTCATAGACAACTTCCTCTTCAAATGCCAAAAAACTAGTGAATTTTATTTTCTTTATCAAATTTCTGAAATAGTTTCTCTACAGATCAAAGAAATTCCCGTACCAGTTCCTGCGGACGATGAGCTTCTCATTCGAATTCGCTATTCTGGAATCTGTCATTCTGATATGGGCGCTTATGAGGGCGATTGGCCTGCGATCACCAAGTTTCCCTTGATCGGGGGTCATGAAGGAGCTGGAGAAGTCGTTGCGATCGGTAAGAATGTTAAGGACTGGCAGGTTGGGGACAATGTTGGTGTCAAGGTATGCAAATTTTCTTCATTATCAATTTGGAAATTGTCAGAAAGATAAGTGCATAAATAGAGAAGGCCAGCTGAATATTTAGAGCGAAGTTGTGTGAAAAAGATATACTTCGCTTCGTAATATCTCATAGTAACTATTTCAGATTCAATTTCCGTTTTTTTCTTCAATTTTATGTTATGATTTCAGATGAGGAACAATGTTTGCTTGTCTTGTGAATTTTGCAAGAAGGGCTTCGAGTCGAATTGCCCTCATATTGTCAACACCGGATATGGAAGGTCAGATTATATGCTCTTCAGGTTTATTTTTCTTAAAACTTCGGCACTTTTCGTGAGATACAAGCACTGCAATTTTTCTCTTGGCAACGCTCAAATTGACAATTTGCAGCATAGGGGATGAAATTCGTGAAATGAGTAGTTGTTTCTTGCAAGTCATAAACTTATTGTTAGAGCAGAAAGAAATGAACTATGAAGAACAGCTGTCAAAAATAAGAATTTTAGTCCAGGAACATTTCAAGAGTATATGACGATAAGAGCGATTGAAGCGGCAAAGATACCGAAGGGCGCAGATTTGGCTAGTGTTGCCCCGATTCTTTGTGCGGTAAATTATCGCAGAAGTATGTAAAAACGACGAGCATTTCACAGGGCGTGACGATCTACAGAGCCATCAAAGAGTCGAATGTTCATCCTGGAGAGATTCTCGCCTTGACTGGAGCAGCAGGAGGATTAGGCAGCTTCGGAATACAATATGCAAAGGCAAGAACCTCATACTGATTATCAGATATGTGCGAAATTAAGGCGCTAGCCAGTTCGAGTTTGAAAAAAAAATTTCTGGCTACACACATTCCTGTTAATAACTTTGAGGCGTCAACAGTTTGATTCTTCGCTACTTATAAAGTTCTCATTTTAGAATTGTTTTCGGAGACCTAATCCGCGTGTTTTGGTTCTATAAAATTTTAAAAAATTTCTCCACAAACCTAGAAACTTCCAGGCAATGGGTTTGAAAGTTCTCGCAATCTCTAACAAATCAAAGGAAGAACATTGTCGAAATCTTGGAGCGGACTACTTCCAAGACGCATACGCCGATGATATCGTGGAATCGATTCGAAAAGTACAGTGAGATCATGTTTGATTTCCCCTTCCAATAATGAATTTAGATGACGAATGGAGGACCTCATGGTGTCATCAACTTGGCCCCAGCAAAGAAAGCCATGGAAGACTCAGTACTTTACGTGAGGACACGAGGCACTCTCGTTTTTGTTGGATTTCCGAAGGAAAATATGGTACGACCAAAGTCATTAGGAAGCACAGTCGTTGATCATTTTCAGCCAGAAATGAATAGCTTCTATATCGTCTACAATTGCCTGACAATCAAGGGCAGTCTGACTGGAAATCGACAAGATGTGGATGATGCCATTGCTTTCGTGACTAATGGAGCCGTGAAGGTAATTAAATTTTTGTGGATAATAATTTACTTCTAGTCAGCCTGAGACGACTTTCTAACCACTACAATGTCTTCAAATATCCTGTCATTTTTATCACCATAAAATTTCTTCAACCAAATAGTTATTCAATATTTTAGGTCCCAGTTGAACTCGTTCGACTAGAAGACGTTCCAACTGCTTTCGAGAAGTTGCACAAAGGCGAAATCAAAGGAAGAGCCGTTGTTGATATGGCATTGAAATGAAAATGATCAGTATCAGTTTTGCAGAAGAGTGCAAGGTTTGAAAACGTCACGCTTTCCAGTTGTACAGTGATGCATATTTACCAAAATGTATTCGGACTATATTGTCATGCATACTCAATAAACAAACTATTTTATCCTGTCGACTTCTTGCAGCAACATATTTTAAAGTGTAAGAATTATTTTGTAGGATTGGAAAATTTATTCCGACAAAAGGAATACGCCACATAATATTAAAAATGATTGATCTAGACAAATCACATAAAAATTAAATTTTCAAAGAACGGATAATAATTTATATATTCAAAATAAATCTTCTTCCAGAATCGAGAAATTTGGTTCTAATCAACAGATAAGCAGCCAATGTTGTCGACAATAGTCGCTACTCCTTTCTGTAAATTCTATCATTGTTTTATGTTCTCAAGATCTATTTATCATTGTAGACCGAACATCAGTATCTAATAGTACAAGTAATTTATGGTTAAATTAACTTACACTAGTATACTGCCATTTATTCTGCGGGTTGCAGTCGAATGTAGCCTTGGTCTAAAATGTTAGCCTTTTCCAATTTTTAAAATGTCCAATTATCTTTTATCAAAAACGTTCATCATACACATCATTTTATAAATTATCAACTTAAACGTTCACTAACCGTCTGTTTTACGCGACTATTGGCATCACCAACCGTGAGTTGATCATTGTTTAACTGAATTAGTGCAGATCATTTGAAAATTGTTGCAAAAATAATTTGTTGCTTACTCCAATGTTTGCGCCAGTTCCAGTGCATGAGAATGTGTATGTGTCGCAGCCTTCTGAATTCTTTCCTGCAACCGGATTACCGTCGAATGCATGCACGCCAGAATCCGGATTTTTGGGTTGGATCACTACATTTTTAATGTCACACGTGCCGCACGCTAAATTTGAATACTTATCCACATTTAACGACCATTTTAAAACGAAGATATCAACTCAAATATGCAATGAATTTTCAATTTTTTCCCTTATTTTTCTACATATATTTCTTAATAGTAATTCTTGGTTTGAGCTGAAAACACAAATTGAACCTTAATAAGCAAATCTCACAGTAAAACATCCTGATCAACCATTATAAAATTCTTACCAGCACACGCTTGTTGAATGCTAATCAGTGCAATGAAGACCAGAGAGAAAGCCTGAATTAGTTTCTATAACAAAATAACGAATTTCAACTTACAATCAATATATTCATTCCAGTAGAATTGTTCTTCGAAGAGGAGAAATGGAACTGACACTAAATATGATTTCAAGGTAATTTAATATAGCTGTTTCAGTAATAGATGATAAATGGGTCAACACAAAATGAGAAGAAAATTCACTGCTTCGGTTATTTTTCTCAATAACGAAGTAAACAAGCCATTTTTCAATTGAACTTCTTTTAGAAAGGAGCGATAAGTTGTTCACTAATTCCAAAAGATATGTAATCATTAATAGTGGGCGTGCTTCGGCATAATTTCGACTTCAAATTTTTAAAATCTAATTTCAATGGGATTTTTATTTTTAATTGGTTTAAAAGTTTATTCCAGAGAAAGTAAAAAATCAATTTTAACAATACTAAACTTGTAACATAGCGTAAATTACAATAAAATAAAATTACTCAAAATTGTTTAGTTTTAATGAGGATTAAAGATGCAATTCCGTTAACCCTCGCATGAATAATCTCATTCAGATTGTCATAATTACCAAATCAGTTTCCGGTAATGATGATTCATATCGCGTGCTTTGATAAAAGTTTGAAGAAACTACTATTACTCTGCTTATTCATGAGTGTTCAGTCTTGATTTCTCAAATCAATTCGCCTAATTGTGGTGGAATGGCGGAAATTGTGCGTCCATTCTAAATTTATCACTTGAGAGATCGATATTTAGGCGATAATAGTAACGCGAACCGTGATGACCAACGATATTATCGATTATCTTTGACAAACCCATATATCAGATGAGTGGCTTGTTGATAGCATGATATAAGGAACGTAAAATATTTGTGTTCTGATTTTTCATTTAAGACGCATTCTTTGAATAACCCGAACAAAATATAAAGAGTGGCCGGACAACTGCAAAAGTGTCTCGGATCCGAATCAAACTTATATGGTGGATACATCCATGGGCCCTGATCACAAAAAAATGAAAGTTAGGTTCCGCCCCCAAAAGTGGGCGGGGCTAGGTAGGGGTCAAAGTTGGGTGTTTTTGCGATTTGGCACCCCTCAGGGGGTACGAAGAAAACTTTTTTGCTATAAAAGATTTTCGAATAATTTAAAAAGGATGAACATGGTCATGGAATGTACTTTCTAAAAATATATTGGTTTTGGGGGTCAGCCACTTGTTTGGGGCTGGAGGGGGTCCTGAAGTCAAAAATTTCAAAAATGACGGTTTCAAAAACATGCATATTTTGCATAAAATCGATTTTCCTGAAAAATTTTAGGAGAAGTTCCGAAAATCTAATGCTATATTCGGATTCTACGTATCAAATTACCCCAAAATCAGTTATAAAAAGCATGAATTGGGCGGGACACTTTTGAAAAAAAATCAATCAAAGAGGCGTGGCCTGAGGGTCGAATTTTACAAAATCGTTCGGAAAAATTCAAACGATACATCAATTTATAGCCCTTGAAAAACTAAGCAACTTTTGTGAAGACACCTCATAGTTGTCTATTATGGTATGGGAGTGGTACTCAAAAAACCAAAATTTAATGTCAATTGTCAAGTAAATGATACGAGAATATTTTCATAGAAAGTCTACCAAAATTGGGGCTCAAATTGAAGCTAGAGACATCTATTATTTATTCCCACTCAATTTGGAGTCGAACAATACCAAACATGGTATGGTACCAAATGGTAGAGACCCATATGGTCAAGTTACCATTTGGTAACCAATACCCATCATGTTATATATCAAACGAAAGCCCTTATCGATCTGAGTAATATGCTGAAAACTGCTTGAAAAACAGATTAGTCTATCGCCTTTTATGGTCATTTGAAACTACCCCATTTTTGGTCTTTTTCAACAGGTGATTATAGTCAATTACAATAATGGTATAATGAAACCACTTGCTGAAATTGATAGAAATGAACTCGAATATTACTCTCCAATCAATTTCGAGTCGAATGATACCCATTTTGGTATAGTATCACTCGGGTGCCATATGAGTGATATACCATGGACCCATATGGTAACATGATAAAGTGGTAGCACGATACTCTAGGAGGCAAAAATGAAGTATTGTCCTTCAACTACTATATCTCGAAAAGATCTTTCAATTTGGTTTTATTTTCCAAAAGTTATGAATTTTTGAACATTTTTTTTCATTTTCGTGGGCCTGACCCATTCAAACCTCCATACCACGCATACCATAATAGATAACCATGATGTGTCTTCACAAAAGTTGCTTAGTTTTTCAAGGGCTACCGATTTTTGTTTCGTTTGAATTTTTCCGATCGATTTTGTAAAATTCGACCCTCGGGCCACGCCTATTTGATTGATTTTTTTTCAAAAGTGTCCCGCCAAATTCATGCTTTTTAAAACTGATTTTAGGGTAATTTGATACGTAGAATCCGAATATAGCATTAGATTTTCGGAACTTCTCCTAAACTTTTTCAGGAAAGTCGATTTTCTGTAAAAATTCATGTTTTTGAAACTGTCATTTTTGACGTTTTTTGACTTTGGGACCCCTCCAGCCCCAAACATGTGGCTGACCCCCTAAACCAATATATTTCTAGAAAGTACATTGCATGATTATGTTCATCCTTTTAAAATTTTTCGAATATCTATTATAACAAAAAAGTTTTCTTTGTACCCCCTGAGGGGTGTCAAATCGTGAAAATGCTCAACTTTGACCCCCACCTAGCCCCGCCCACTTTTGGGGGCGGGACCTGATCTCCCCATTTTTGTGATTAGGGTCCATGGGTGTATCTACCATATAAGTTTGGTTCGGATCTGAGACACTTTTACAATTGTCCGGCCTTTGTTCGGGTTACTCAAAGAATGCGTCTTAAAGCTCAACGATTCTTATGCTATCTATCATCTTTATTAGAAACAAATTCATCTGATTGCTTTAAAATCTTATATTTTTATTCATATTTTACTGTGAAAGAAGCGTATTTCTTAATTCGAAAATGGAAAAATCATGAAACGTGGCAATTTTCTAATTAGATATAATGTTAACCTTTTGCCGAGATATTTTTTCTCGTAAAATTAATGATATGAAATCACTTGTTATCATAACCTTGATAGATCACTTCTCGAGAATGTTAGTGATTCGAAAGTTTCACTAATATTTCCGATCCTGTTTTCATTTTCCTCTCTTTAACGATTTTATCGCAATTTTTGTCGAACTTATCAATGTATCACCTTGGTCTCTAATATCGACCTGTTCCACCAAATTTGATCGAATTTGGTGCATGTTGTTTTATCATCAATTTTACGATTATTAGTGTCATCATTCGAATTATTTACTCAATTTTATTCACTAATTCATTTTTCAGATGATTCAAATTGGATCAATTTTTATTTTATTATGCGTAGCTTCAAGTATATTAGCCGATAAAAGTGGACTAGCTCATGGTAAATCGAAAAAATTCGATGTTAAACCTGTGTCGGAGGATAAAGCTAAAGTGAGTTTGAGTATTATAAAATATATTATAAATATTTTTACTTTAGGAGTATTTACAAACATTCGGATATGTGAATCCAACAAATTTGCAATCGGGAGGAGCTGCAGGCGGATTTGACTTACTGAAGAATGCGATTATGTTAGTTTCTACAGGAATCATAAGCTCTGTCCTTATAGTGTTACTGAATGCTGAACATAATCAGAACTCATGATGAAAGGTTCATGATGCAAAATCAATGCTGAAATCATCAGTAGTTCATCATCTAGTGAAAAAGTCGGAATGATTCTAAATAATGAAATAAGATTCCTAATTTTCCAAGCCCCCTAGTAATCACACCTGAATCAGAGATGTGACATAACTCAAATATAACTCGGGCTCAGATGTCACAAAATTCAATTCCGTCTTATCAAAAGCTTATCTTATCTTCAGGAAGTTCCAAGAATATGCCGGTCTTTCAAAGACAGGCGTTTTGGACACACAGACGAAGAAGAAGATGGCGATGCCTCGATGCGGTATTACAGATGAGCCGATGGCTCTCACTGCTGGGGGACCCAGGGCTGTGACCAGGAAGTGGAGCAGGAATCACATCACTTACTCGATCGATTCCTGGACTCCCGATTTGCCGAGAGATACTGTCAGGTGCGACAATTAGTTTGATGGAAATTCGGGTTGATAAACTATTTGAATTCTTCGTTACCCTTTACCACGTCAAACTCTTTACTTAACTTGGATGAACAATGATGGAATACCTTTCTCGACATCATTTCAATGAATCTGAACTAAAATTCTTACTATATTCATTTCAGAAGAGCTATTCGTGAAGCTTACGATAAGTGGTCTGCAGTCGCCCCAATCACATTCGAAGAAGTCAGCGCTGGACAGGGTGACATCAAAGTCAAATTTGGATCATATTCTCATGGAGATCCATGGTTTGGCGACTATTTTTGCCATACGATTAGGTTTCTCTAGGCCATTCGACGGGGACGGTGGAGTTCTGGCTCACGCAACGATGCCTGAAAACGGAGCTCTGCACTTCGACGATTCGGAAAATTGGGCTTACAAAGATGCCGATAAAATCGGAGGGTACGACGATAGTCCATACATTTTATGGTGCATTATTTTTAGTGACTACACAGACCTCTTAGCCGTGGCCATTCACGAAGGTGGACACACTCTTGGGTTGGAGCACTCGAGGGACGACAATGCGATTATGGCTCCGTTCTATGCAAGATTTAAAAATTAATTTCTAAAACAAAATGCTTCATTTTAGCAATCTACCGTGGATGACTATGGAAACTACAATCCACCCGAGCTGAAGTCAGATGACATCCGAGCCATTCAAGCTATTTATGGTCAGATTATTTTCTGATAATTAAACCTATCGAGAATTTAAATTCAAACCTGCTAGCTTCATCTTCATATTATTTGCAACTTGTTTCCATTCGGCTTCAAAATAGCAGGACTAAATCCAGACAAGAATACTGATTGGCTAAAGCCAACTTGAATTAGGACGAGGCTCTGGACGATCATCTTCCGGGTCAAGCTTTGGAGGCTCTGGATTTGGCTCCCGATTCACAACGCGAGCTCCATCTTGGGGAGGCTCGTCTGGCTTTGGGTCATCAGGATTCGGGTCGAGCTTCGGTTCTGGCTCAGGATGGGATTCTGGCTCTTCGTTTGGCAGAAACGGAGGTAGATTTGGCAGTAGCGGATGGGGCGATAGCTCTGATAGATTTGGTAGCGGAGGGAGCTCTTTTGGTTAGCATTTTATGTTGAGATAACAAAAAAGAATTGCATCTTGCTGATTACTAACTCTTCGATTAATTACTAGCTAGGAGAAGGATATTGTTGAATTAGAACTCTGGGAGCTTGAAATTAGTTAGGGAAGAAAGAAGAAATTTTGGGCAATTCTCTCCTGTCATGTTGATTTCTCCCTTTCATCTTTAACTCCCAGATTTCGGACCAAAAAAGACAAATTAGTAATTTTAAGTTGACCATAAGCAATCTTGGTTGTGTCCGCATGATATTTATGTTCTTGTTCTTCTAACTTTATTAGTATCCATAGTGTTTATTCTCATTTAGGCTCATCTGGTGGTCGCAGCAGCGGTGACTCGCTGATTGACCGCTTCTTTGGCAGAAACGGTGGAAGTTCTTCTTCTTCTTCTGGTTCGAGCTTCAGCAGCTCAAATTCGGGCTCTTCTTCATCCTCTTCAGGCAGCAGTCTTCTGGACAGAGCACGAGGTTTCCTCGATTCGTTAGGACGATAATTTACTGCATTATTTTCTTCAAATATGTTGTGGTATAAATTAAAGAAAAACTACAATAAACATTTTTAAAAATCGTAGCAATTGATGTCGAGAGTCGAAAACGATTTTCAAGTTAGATTAGGATTCGACTTTTTTACCCCGATCTAACGATCAGTGAATTCGATTTGATTGATGTGAGTTCGATTTATGTACCCCGAGCCCAGGGACAAACAACAATTCATCCACTATTTAATTTGTAAAATCATGTGAGGCGAAATTTCTTAATTTTTAATTGCATTCTCTCAAAAGTTAAAAAAAACACTAAGTGATATGATGCATTTTAAAATGATGAGAGCATTCGTCATTCAAGCGAAACATCTGTGTATATTCCTTTATTATGTAATCAACATTTTTGAAGCATAATGATAAAAAATTTCAATGCAATTATCGATATCTAATAACTAGTGAACAATTGGACTCGAAAGCCATTCGGGATGGAGATATCCTGTATCTAATCCACCGAGAGGCAGCCGATGGTGGAGATCGTATTCGTTACTTCTCCCTGCAAAATAAAAATTTGTAGCTGATTTCCATGGAAAATTTAGTTAGCAAAATTTAAAATGTAACGAAATTTAAAATTTGATTTACGTTAGTGTACTGCCACGTATTATCCGAACCGCATTCAAGCGTAATCGCAACCTGCATTACCAAGTTTTATAACATTTTATGCGTTTAAGACTTTTTTTTTTCAAGAATATCCATCATACGGATCTACCGTTAAATAAAAGATCAAATTTCACAACAAAATTTTAATATCCACCTATTACTAAACACAATTATTTATGAAAACTGAAATCTATTTTTAAAAAGCATCAGGATTTTCGTTTTGAGTTTGTTTATGATCACTGGATTTGATTCATACGTAAAAATTTAATCAAAGAATAGAAATTAATAGACTCCAATTCAAATTTTCAGATATTGATAAATGTATGTAAAAAGTGTACTAACCGTTTGATACACGCCACTAGCAGAATTACCAATAGCAAATTCCCCATTGTTTAGCTAAATTGTTAAAAATAATATCAGAATAGATTTTAAGTCAGTTTTGATAAACGGAAGAAATGGCGATTTACAGTTTCAAATGATATGAATGACAAAACTAGATTTATTGCTTACATCGATATTAGCAGATGTTCCCGAGCATGAGAAGGTGTAGGTTATGCAGTCTTGTGCATTATTTCCTGGAACTGGAGGACCATCAAACGCATGTATTCCCATGTTAGGATCGTCTGGGAGGATAGTTACACTGTCAATATTGCATGTTGTGCAGCCTGAAATAAGTAAATGCTGGAAGTACGAGCAAGTTTCTGAGTCATTCAAACACAATTAGGGTGCACAATGATATCAATATATTCTGAGACTTATTTTGTTCGCATTTCGTGACAATATTTATTGCACGAATTCTTTAGTGACTCAGACTTTTTCTTAAATTCTCTATTATTATTATTTCGGTTAGAGAAGATTTCGCGAACTAACCGATAGATAAACAGGCAAGATCATTGACAACGGTCGACAATCCCATCTGTAAAATGATCATAAACTTACAATTCTTAGCATATTTTATTTTTTGTTAAAATTATATAAGGTATCTGAAATAGACGAAACATTTCTTACGGAAGTGTATTGCCACTGATTTGCAAAGTTGCATTCAAACGTAAGAGTGGTCTAAATTTTAAAATTGCATAAAATGTAACAACATTAAATGACTGAGAGAATATGGCGGCTTAAAAAATTATTTTAATAGAGTAATCCGCAAGCTCCGCTCACTTTGTGAACTAAAAATTTGATCAATTTTTAGATCCTCGTTAATTGGGCAATTTTGCGGAAAATTTCCTCTTACAAATATTTTAAAGGGCATTAGAGAGACGATTTACACCATAAAAACGCTGCAAAAACAATCCAGGACTGTGATGGAACCGTTTGAAGTTCGCTCGCCAGGCAAATTTAGCGTATTTTGCATTTTTTATTCGAAAAAGGTTATGCCCAACAAAGCCCACACAAATTTATGATAACTTTGACCCTGTTGCATATTTTGGAACAAACCAATTCAAAAAATACAATTTCAAATTGCCACAGCCGGTTTGAAAGTCGCCATTTTCAAAAGTACGCAATGCACAACTTTTGATAGGAGCATCGGGTCGGAAAAAGAAAAACAGAACTCTACGGAACTCGGTTTTTTTTATTTTAGGATGCTGATGAATTAACAGAACAAATATTTACTAACCGTTTGTTGCATACCACTACTTGCATTACCAATGGTACGACTACCATTGTTTAACTGAATCATTCAATATTATATCAGAATAAATTTTAAGTCAATTTTGATAGGCGTAAAAAATGACTAGTTCTAGTTTCAAGAGATATGAATGATGAAATTTGATTACTTACTTCAATATGTGCAGAAATACCAGAGCACGAGAATGTGTAGGTATCACATCCTAGCGAACTATTTTCTTTCAGTGGAGGACCGTCAAATGCATGCATTCCTTTGAGTGGATCGTCGAGGCGAATAGTTACATCGTCAATATCGCATGCTGTGCAGCCTGATATATTTTTCATCTCTAGCAAAAGTGCTGCAGTTCTATCTAACCTAGAGACAAGCAGGCTAGGTTATTGATGGCGACAATTAAACTTCCCTGTAAAGTTGTGATAATTATCTTATATTTTGCATTAGAATGCAATAGAAGTGTAATTAAAAAGATATCACGTATATGAAATAGCCGAAACGAGTGGAAATTATCTTACGTCGGTGTATTTCCACATGTTCGCTGTGTTGCATTCGAGTGTTACCGTGGCCTAAGTTATCATATTGCTCAAATTCTACTAATATTAATTTTTTTTTTCAAATCTAGAATAATTCTATTTTTCCATTCAAAAAACTCGAGAAATGTTTTATTATATTTTTAGAATAGAGAAATATTTTCAGAATTTTATTCCTTCGTAATCTCTAGATGATGTGTTACGATAATTTTGAAAATTCGATTTTTTCGAATAATATTGCATTGAAGAACAAAAGTGCACGATTTTGTTTCAATTTGAAAGTATAGACAATTTATCTGATAAACATTTACTAACCGTTTGCTGTATACCACTACTTGCATTACCAATGGTACGACTGCCATCGTTTAACTGAATCATTCAATATTATATCAGAAAAAGATTGGCGTAAATTTTGCTAAACGAATGAGCAATTCGGAAATCTCGTAGTCTCGGAATTTCCCAACCTGAAGAGATAGCATGCAAAGTGAGAGTTTCCCTATAACCCTCAATCTTGGCCTATTATTTTGTCAATTTTCGAGGTTTCCGAATACCTAATGAGAGCTATGATGAATTTCAAATTCAAAGGATATGAAAATAATCTAGATTTACAATGACGGGCAAAAGTTTGAAATATTGTATAACTCACTCCAATATTAGCAGAAATTCCAGAACATGAGAACGTAAGGGTACCACAGCCTTGTTCATTAGTGCATTGCATCGGAGGACTGTCAAATTCATGTATTCCCGCCGATGGATTATTAGGAACGATCGCCACTCCGCTCGTATTACATACGCCGCAGGGTGATGTCGTTGTTGGAGGTACAAATACTGGAAAAAAGATTGGCAAAATTGGTAATTAATTCGACAATTTGAAATTAGCGTTATGACGGAATGGCTTAACGTAAAATGACAAAACGCTTTTCTGAAGATGACATAATGCAAGAATGACGTAACGCTTCCTAATTCTGCTCAATTAAAAAAAATAATTATTGTGTTTCGTAAATTTTGCATTTCTTCATTTCCAGAAAGCATTTTATCGTTTTATGTTACGCCATTTCGCTATTACTTCATTTGCAAGTCACCGATAGATTCAATTTATAGTGAATGGATTACCCTCTGGAGGTGGGGTTTGTACGAACCACGTGCTGTTAGCTTTGTACCGCAACACGAACGTGACAGAGATTGTGCTCGTGTAAGCCACAATTCGAGTTATCGATAGATTGCTCGAAATGTAAGACTCGTCGAATGCCGAACAACAGACTCTGCAATTCGTAAAATGGAAATCGAAAAGAAAGTTTTTTTAAAAAGAATACGAGTGAGAGAAATAATTGATGGGAGTTAGATTTCTTGACAAATTTGAATACTATGTGCTAGTTTAGTTGTTATTCATTCATAAAACACTGTTTAGAGCAAGCACAACCCTTCTTTGATTGATTTTTACACGTTCTTTTCGAAATATAATGGGGATAGTACTTTTCCCCATAATGCCTCAATCTGAACACAAAATGCCAGCAATTAATTAATGGGTTTCTACAGGTTGTTTATATCGCAACTTTGCATATTCTTTATTACCTTGGACAAGTTAATTCTTGATCGGCTTTGTATTTCACTTCGAGTCCGAAATATTTGCATCCAGGCTGGCAATACGTATAGCTGCCATTGAAACTGACATATTCAATTTGTACGTAGTTGTACATGGCCGGTTTCTAATTTGTGGTAGTGAAGATGTTATTTTGTTTAGATTTACCACAATCCAGTAAGTTTTCGTGGTATATGCTCCAGGGCTCGCAATCGAAGCACTTCCAGTGACTGTAATGGTCAGAGTCTGCCAGGAAGTCGTCGCTGTTACTTGAGAACCTCCATCAGATGGCTGCAAATAAATATCAGGTTTATTTTTTCTTTTTAATTTATCAGGTTTCTTGTTACTATCGTATTGCAATTCGTGCCAGCGTAGCTGAGAGGACAATTACAACTTGCACAACTACGAGTATTCAAATGTCCAGAGTTTTGACAGACGATTTGATTGTTTGGACAACTACCTAAATTTACTTAAATAAAGTAAAGTTTATATGATTTCATTACTATTGCAGTAGTAAAATTTATTGATGACATTCAAGTCGTAACTCGAGATGATCCCAGATCCCATCGTTAGATAATACTCCTGGGCTGTGGATATGATAGGATAGTCCGTTGAGCCAATATATGCGTATCTGAAAATTATCCCTTAATTTTCTTCGAAAAAAGTATTGTTGATTCCAAAATCTGGCGAGTGAAAAGTGATACATAGCATTTTTCAGTGCTTTAGAAAGAAAGGAATGGCACGTGAAAATAAGCGACTAAACTAGGGGTCACTTCTATCTTAAGATATTTTAAATCACGAAAATTTCTAACTCTAGAATAAAAGACTAACTCGTCATATCCTCGATGCAAGCAGGAACCGTAATTGTATGGCAGTGGATTAGTCGAGTAAGTTGAATTGATTGTATTCAATGATGATAATTTGGATGGCTACAATTGATAAAAAATTGCACTTTGAATTGAATTAAAGTCAAAAGGTTGTTGGAGTTGCTTTTTTATCTGCTTAACTTCGGAATCGGAATTCTGCACACCCTTGGTTCATTCAAATTTAAAATAAGTTTATTTACGTCAACGGATTTCGAATTCACTGCCAAATATGTATTCCGATCGTATCTTGTCTCCATGCTGTAAAAGGCTAAACACCCCATAGCAGCCCTCATCAATTGTCCGTCCTGAACTCCTCATTCATCAATTAATCACTCATCATTGATTACAGTTTTGCAGTCGTATCCCATCCGAATGGTTTGCTCGCCACCTTTACAACCATAGTGACTTGTTTCACAATAAGGAATGGTTAAATCTTGAAAGATCTAAAAAAAATAAATAGTTTATCCTTGTAGGAAATTCATATGCAATGCATCAATTTCGACTTAAAACACTAAATTTTCTAAAGGTGAAAATAATCGCGCGAATAATTGAAAAAGAAGAAAACTGAGAATAATATCGCTGAATAAATGTATCGACTTGTTGTAACAAGGACCCACTAGAGAAATTCAAAATTCTACCTTAACTCTATTCCTTGCCGTGCTATTGAAAATGAAGGTTATGCAAGTGGACTGCTCTATGATGTCTTTCAGCACACGATTTACTAGATCGATATTGAACTGAGCTAAACCATTCAATATCATAAAATGTCAAGCCGATTATATTTGTACTTACGAAAATCCTCAGTCCAGTAGTAGTAGACGATGTTATTCGCCCATTTCCTCAAAGTTGTTCCAGCTTGACGCTTCTCTCTGAATCGATCTTCTGAAGAAGCAGTGGCACAGAAGAGTGTCACAAGAAAAAGAATAGAAATACTGAACCCAAATGAGCCACGCATCTGAAATTTATTAAAATATTTTTCAGAGTTTATCAAAATGATTAAAAAAATCTTTCAACCATCGTTACCTCTTATATATAATTTGGTTGATAAATTCAAACGTTTGAATGTTTGGTTTTGCACAGGGAAGTGAATTTGATATTTTCTATTTTTATAATTTTCCATCAGTCATGAACGAGACAGATTATTATAATGTCAATTGATAGGTTTTCGGAAGATTCATCTGTCTCTCTAACTTCTGTTCCAGTCGCGAGTTGGAATCGGAGTTGCATCCGAAGCGAACCATGTTCACGAATTGCTCTCCTATCATCTCATTCAGTATAGAATGGAATCCTCTGATCAGCACCAGGTTCTGCAAATGCTCAGCCGTAGTTTGGCAAATATCATCTTTTCAGGAGTTTTTTTATTGGCTTTCTCTGCATCCCAGTTTCACTGTCAACGACAAACGCAGACTGACGCGTGGCAATCGAGAAGCGATATAATTTATGCAATAATGAATTTTTATTTAACAAACGGTATCAAACATCTCTGATAATAAGCGGAAGTTTTTTCAGAATAACTAATTTTACCTGTAACTTGATAGTCAAAAACACGAACATCACTGATCAATTTCAGTATGAATAAAACTCATGGTCTATTCTAAAATTCAGACAAGGAAAAAGAACTAATGAACGAAATTCATTGGTAGACATGATAAAAATATCTTTAGTGATCATTTATGCTATTTTTGGTACATAATGATCATTCAATTATTCTTCATTCGGTATTGAGCATTATTTAATGCACTCTTACCCTCCTGAGCATATTTCCTGTCAATTGCCCGTTTTTATGCCCTTTATTACTTGTTTTCATGGAAATCAGTGAAGCGGATTCCGTCAAACTGCACTCATTTTTGTCTTTTCTTCAAGCCCGCTTTCTTCGTTGCCTCGTTTCCCAAGAAACCCGAGGTATTCGTGAGGAACTGTGAAATTTCTAACGGAGAAAGATGTTCCGATTCTCCTTCAACGAAAATAAATCATCGAGGATATTCAGGTTCGTCAATTGGAATATGAAATACTGAAGTTATCTTTAGTGTAAATGTCATGAATTAATTCGTATTTTTCCTAAATTCTTCATCAAACATTCACGATTTTCACGAAATCATTTCATTCCAAAATCCATTAGTATTAGATTTTGTAAATACTTCTCACCAGCTTATTTTTAGAAAATATTATTTTGCTCTTTTAAAGCTAAATTCCATATACTCTAAACCAATTTTTTTTTTTAATTTTGGTAAATTAAAATTTATGAAAATGAAGAATAACTTTGATTTGAATGCTAATATCTCGAACGAATGTAGCAAGTGCAATCTATTGACATGTAAGAGAATGTAGGATTCTATTGTTCAATCGGCTGCACGTCAGTCCGTCCACTCGGGCTGTCACTCAAATCTCGAATCCAAAAGACTTACCTTTCTCATTCGTCTTTCCATCTCTTCATCTTACCTCCTCTCTAAATTTATCAGTTCATTTAGATTTTTGCATCTATCTTACATTATCTCAGGTTCTATTAGAGCTTTACTAAAGTTCAATTGATCATTCAATTGAAAGTCGATATTCGTAATTTTTCGAATAAATATTATCATCCAAGAATGAGAACAGATTCTAGAATTTTGAATCATGCGAGGACGGAATCGAAATTTCTTTTCAACTTCATCAGGCTGAATTGATTTCATATCAATATAAAAATAGCACAATCATTATTCTGATTACTTTACTGCCGACCACCTTCAAACTTTATTCCAATATTTTATGTACTTTTTAAAGAACGAGTATTAGAAAAAGTAGTTTTATTCTTCAACAAGTTCTTCAATTTCTTTGTCCACTCCTATTTTCTTCCTCATCTCTTTGTCAGCGGCTTATCCACTAGTTTCACAAAATTCGAACATCCTCTTTTTCTTTCCTCGTTTTTAATGCGCCTTTTTGTACTGCTCTCCCTGCTTCTTCTCACCTCATTTCGTTTGGGTTTTGGTTGCATTTTTAATGTCATTTTTGGCATAGAAAAGCCCATCCTCGCCGTACATGTCACGTCCAATTTTCGATGTATTTGCGTAATTTGTTTGAGTCATTGAGGTGTTTTGAATGGTTTTGGATAGAAAATCTTATTTTTGTTGAAATTATACAATTTTCTTCTTACTCATCCTGTTAGATATCAGCAATGATTTTTCTTAATTCATTCTTCGAGCTTTCCTTACAATTTGTCTAGGTCGTTGAGGCTTTGAAATAATTTTGAAGAAAAGGTTAATTTTTAAGAAATCTGAAGAAGGGAAGGGTTTATTAAAAATTCAACTGAATTATATGTTTCTGTATCATTTTGTTAGATATCCAGAGGGAACGACCGTTACGCACAAGATATTTTGTGCGCAACGGCATACACCCGATATCCAGAAAAAAATCCTCCTTCAATCAACTTCGATGCATCCTGGTAGATTGTTTTCAATGTTGATGCTATTGAAGATATTGGATTAAATTTTGATTTTCAGCTCTATCAGAATTCGATTTTTTATTAATTTCTTATGCGAAATTAAATTTATTTTTGTTCAACTTTATTAGTTATATTCATGATGAGACTTCAGCAGTCAATTTTGAGCGTATTTCCTTCCGGTGTGCAAACATCTATCCATCCACGCATATAATTATCGCAACACCTTCCCTTGACATGAAAATCTCCATAATCATAGCTTCAAGTGCCTGATTTATGCAGCCATTTTCTATCTGGCAGAGCACAAAATACTCATCTCAGGGTTGTAACTTGCATTTTCAAGTTGAACATTTTTACATGAAATCCGATCCTCGTTCTTAGCGATTTTTATTATTTTGAATTTCAGAAATCGCAGTTTATCGTTCAGTCGAAAGAAGAGGAATCAACGAATCATGGCGCATCGAAAGGCAACCGAAAATCAGGAAAACTTGAAGGTGGGTATTTTGAATATAATTTTTAACTTTTGTTATTTTCTATTGTCATGAAACATAGGCGTAAAATCCGGTAAATGACTGTGGGTTAGTATACATTTATTTTCTATGTATTCTCGTGTATTTCAATCGTACTTTTATCATTTAGCAAGACTTTTCTCAAATAGTGTTATCTTTAGTCTCAACCAAACTGAACTTCGTCAAAATCTACACTTGAAGACTATCTCCTAGCTAACTAAAGATAATCCTGCATGGATAGATGATATTTGCTGAAATTTAACTTCTGTTCGTTCGTGGGGATGTACTAACACTAGCTGCTCGGACTTACCCCGTTAGAACATTGCTTGAAATGAAAATTATGGAGAACATTTTGAGACATCTGACGAAGACGACGTTATCACTCCACTACGACCTCTTGAAAGACACCGACCTAGCAAAATCAGGGTAAGAGCTTTTCTAACTGCTCTAACTAAATTAATACCTGTTGACAAAATTATCGACCTAACTTGCATCTTTGGGAAAACTCTTCTGCTATGGTGGCATAATTGCAATGGAACTACTGTTGCATCAATACTAAAATACTAATTCTATCCATTGTTAATGTTGAATTGCTCGAAGTATTA
Organism: Diploscapter pachys; assembly: GCA_002287525.1. NCBI lineage: Eukaryota > Metazoa > Nematoda > Chromadorea > Rhabditida > Rhabditidae > Diploscapter > Diploscapter pachys. The sequence continues at coordinate 117,120 of LIAE01007045.1, forward strand.
CAAAATTGCAGGTTATTTTTACTTTATGGTTACCAATCTAACTTCCTCCGGAACTTATGTTCAAACAAAATCATTCATATTTTGACTCAAATATCCACTATGATAATGTTCATTTCACGCCTGAATGCTCACGTTCTGAACGGCGAATTAATTCATTTTGCAATTTGTGAACACGAAAATGGGCGTGGCTTCCGGAATCTTTGTTCTTCGTCTGTTGAATGAGAAGATTGGAGCTGCTTTGCTGAATGCAGAGGTCTGATGAAAGATGAGTTGTACAATAAGTGGTGAGAGGGTGGCACAACACATTCAAAACATCGAGAGAGAAGAGAGAAATCAAAACAAATGAGCAGACGAAAGATACATCCACAATTCGAACCAGGATTACATACATTCCGATAAATATTGTCACTTTTTACTGGATTATTATTTTTCAACAAATATGCGTAATTTTGGCGCGTCGATGTGAATTTTCGTTAATCCTAGCTTTTTGTTTATTTGTAGCCATTTGAAGCCATCTCAATAAGCAACAGTGTTCTTAGTCATTCGAAAATCGATATTCTTCCGGATACATCATGCCAATATTTTGTTATTTTGTGATACAGCTTCTTTTAAATTCTTCTTTCATTCTATTAAAATATTGCGTTTAGTATCATTAGAGTGCTTGAAATTGAGAAAACATATGTGTAGTTTAAAGTACGTATAGCAGAACCCCGTCAAATTAGCAGATCCTTTGACGCACTTTAAAAATATTTCTAGGGACATCATATAATTGTACAAAGTTCCACATGCCAAAATTAATCTGTGAGATGGTGTAAATTCTCGAAACTATCCTTACTCCTATCATAAGTTTCCATCAAATTTGTCGATCAATCTCATACTGCCTCATTCTTCTGTTGTACATCGTTCATGATCCAAGTTTTAACGAATCTCCCACTAGGATCCCTATCCAGCATGTCTGGAACACCTCCACAGAAGTTTTCAACTACATCGATGACGGCTGACCGTCGTAAGCGGATGATGCGCCGTATTCACACTCTGCAAACCTCTGGTGAAGAGCGGCTATCTCCCGGCCCATCTCGAGACAACATCCGATGGGAGGTGGAATCTGTCGGCTCCATCTCGGGTCACTGGGAAACCACACCAGAACTGATGGACATCGGGCATTACGACTCCCCACCTCCTTCGAGCCCTCCTCCACAAAACAAGCAATTGCTCTTCGTGCCAGATATGCATGAATTACATCTCGATGCGCTAGAAATGCCGCCGCATAAACAGGTTTGAAGTACATTTTTATGGTGAATCTTCCTGGACTTCTACATTACCAATGAAGATTTTTTGTAGGTCCATGACCTTTATTTCGCATCAAATTTTACAAAAACTATTCATTTATCTGAAATTCGCATAATTCGCAACGATTCTGAGTGCCAACACATTTTTCACTCGATTGCAATATCCATGTCTCCCTTTCTTTCGTGCATCTTTCTCTCTCTAGCAACTGACATTGTGGTGCTTCTGGCCTTGCCTTGTCCATTTCTCTCTTCATTTACCATTCTCTCTCTCCCCCTCTCTCTCAACTTCTTATAAATGGCCGCTCATCACGTCGCGAACATACACAAATCCAATCAAATTCGATTGAGCATTGCAAAAATTACAATCAATTATTATGTAATTGAACAAGGGATAGATAGTTGAGAAAAGCTGCAAAGCATAGTCGAAAAGACTGACCAAAATCTCAAAATTATACTAAAGACCAGGGTTAAAATATTAACACCAATACTGATAACACTGGATATGCAAGTTAGTTTTCATCAACCATCAATACTAGAAAGATATTGACGTGCGAGCAAAATATTCTCATAGAATAATTACTGAATTTAACTTATGGTAGTAGGGCTGCATAGATTGAAAGTTTTCAAAATTGCCCGGAAGATATACAGAACATTTGTTTAATTTTATGTCGACTACATTCTAGAACAGATGTCACGTCCATCCTCCAAAATGGATATCTTTGATGAACCGCATTCGAGCATGCATTTTTGATCGCTACTTCATTTCTTCTTCCTTCATCTTCTTTATATTTTCTCATGAAAGTTTGAATCTAATTTCTTCTTAAAATGTGTTTCTAATTTGCACTTTCGCGCTAGGCTTTTAGGCGTTTCGCATATGTTTCGAATTTGCTAGGCAATTGCCTCGTGAGTTACTCAAATAGTGTTCCTTTTGGACTCGTCTTCCCTCTGGGACAAATTCAATTATCCTCTCACTTTTACACTCCATTCTATATTTTACTCATCCGTAATGCTACCCACACCTAAAATTCTCGAATCAGTAATACCATCACCAACGGCGCCTAAGTTACCCAAGAAACTTGACCCATGGATTTTACACAGCAAGGTTTTTGGAATCAAGATTCCATATCATACAAATTGCTTGAAGTCAAATAGTTTTAATCGATTTGGATTTTTCGCCACACCTCGAACGAGTATTGCTTAGAAAGGATGCTCTGGCTTTAGCTTTTCGGAATATGAGCGAAGAATTCATATCGCCATTTTCCGATTATCTCAGAAAATTATATTAGTTTAGGACGTCATCGAAAAGATCCCTATTCGAGCCCGATCTCAGAGTTGGCTGATTCGGACAAGACATTTGCTGCACGAAGAAAGGGTATGATGTCATTTAGTTTGTGAATTTTATCGAAATCGACTCAGGAACCTCCGCCCTGCATCTCTCACCTGATGCTCGTCTTATCACTGCTCATCATCACTGTGACATTTCCATTCTGTCTATTTTTCTGTATTAAGATAATCAAGTTAGTCTTCTGAAAAATTAGTGGAGTAAATTTTTCGGAACTATTATTTTTGCTCATTTCATGCTCATCAAAACAACAATGAGTCACGATTTTCTGCTCTCTCAAAATACTAATTACTTTAGGGAATACCAGCGAGCTGTGATATTTCGGTTGGGTCGACTAATAAAAGGCGGTACGAAGGGGCCTGGGCTATTTCTCGTTCTGCCCTGCATCGATACTTGCAAAATCGTAGAGCCCATTTAGTTTTTCTCAGTCATTTTCTACCTTAGGTCGACCTTCGAGTCCTTTCCTTCGACGTTCCACCTCAAGAAATTCTCAGTCGGGACTCTGTAACTGTATCTGTAGAGGCCGTCATTTATTTTCGAGTTTCTAATCCGGTAACCAAAATTTCAAATCTAGAAGAAATAAGAAATCTCAGGTGATTTCTGTGACCAACGTGAATGACGCTCAATTCAGTACGCGTTTGTTGGCCCAAACGACTTTGAGAAATGTGTTGGGCACGAAGACTTTGAGTGAGATGCTTAGCGAACGAGATGCAATTGCTAGCGTAAGTAACACATTTAAATCAAGACTATCAGCCTAAGAATGATCTTTCAAACCATTTCTTATGTATCTGAAGATGAATGCATAGTCTCATCCTAAAAGTGTGACAATTGTGCCAATCCTGAGATAACGTAATGAGCGCAATTTCAGTTTGAGAATTCAGATCACTGAGAAAGTGTTAGATGAAGGAACGGATCCATGGGGAGTCAAGGTGGAGCGAGTCGAGATCAAGGACATCAGACTGCCACAGCAATTAACGAGGAGCATGGCTGCTGAAGCCGAAGCTGCGAGGAATGCTAGGGCTGCAGTCATAGCCGCGGAAGGAGAGCGAAATGCTAGCAAGTAATAATTTTTATGATTTGTTAATCTCATGGCTGTCTTGGAAATTTATCTAAAATACAAAGTATCGGCTTTTTCTTGAATTTTAAAATGTATTCTGAAATTTAGTTTTTAGAGGGAGAAATTGAATCTTGAACTTTTCAAAACCAAGACAAATTTTCATTTCAGATGCCTCCAAAACGCAGCCGATATTCTGTGCGGCAATATGATGACTATCCAATTGCGATATCTTCAAACCTTAGGCAATGTAGCCACAGAAAGGTAAGATTTCTTATGAAAGGAATTCTTAACAATGAATTCAGAAACAATACTATCGTCGTGCCATATCCAGTAGAACTCGCCAAATATTTCATGAAGAAGTATGGAAAGAGAAATCAGTCGAAGGAAAAAGTTTGAGGGTTCTGCAACAGATTTTTGAAAATTTGAATAAACTGTTTCAATGAAATCGTAAGAATAATAATTACTTTCCAAATGCTCATTAAAGTTGGCCGCGTGTAAAATGATAAGGTCGATTTGTACAATTGCGTCATTCGAATTGGACGTTTGACCTCTCTCTTCTATCAGTTCATTACTTTACTAAATTTTTGTGTAAATTTGTAGGACATTCCGTGTTTACTATACACTGTTGACCTGACAAATCGTCATCTCATTAGGCCAAATATGTTTTCCCCGTACCATTATCATGGAGTGAACTGGCACCGGGGAAGTCGACAGAAAATATATAAACCTGGAGATAATCTTTCTTTATTGAAATTTCCATCGGTCACCAAATTGAAAAATCATTTCATCTTCAATTCATCAATTCACATCTCAAATGCTCAATAGACTCTTGATTTCCTTGCTTGCTATCTACATTCCTGCTGTTGAGAGTTGCAATGGACGAGTCCCAGTGAGTCCTACAGGTAAATCTAATATGACAATATGAAGACCTTGCGTAAAGTGATGACTCATGATTGCATAACGACTTACATAAAATTCATTTAGGAACGTGTGGACCGCAGCAAACGATGTTCAATGAAGCCTTTTGCCGGTGTTGCTATGTCGATACGAAAGGTCACCCAACAATTGGTATTGGCTATAACCTTGATCAACCTGGAGCAGATGCAACTATGAGGAAATATGGCTTGAATGTAACGGCTGTCAAACAGGACTGCTACGAGCACACCACCAAACACTGCTTGACGCAAGCAAATGCATTGGATCTCTTCAATACGATATCATATTCAGACAAAGTAGGATGCGTTGAGAGATTTGTGCCCGGCTTACCACCGACTGTCAAAGCTGCTGTCGTCGATATGGCATTTGGTGGGTGCGGCTCATTGCAAGGATATCCTAATATGAAGGATGCGTTGATGAAGCGTGACTGGAAACGAGCAGCGGATGAAAGCACTAAGTCGGACTGGTGTGGCATTGTTGGTCCAACTCGATGCCAAATGGATCATCGGTGTATCGCTAGCGGAAGTAAGTTGATTGCGATTTTTAATAAAATTCATATTCAATTTAGTGTAAATCGACATATCAACGTCAAATACCTTCGAATCAAATCATTTCACGCACTTTTAACTATACAATTGATATGCTATTATCTATCATTTTTATTTCATATGTTTTCTTTGTTTACAATAAGTTCCTATTAGCAATAAATTATTCTTGAGATCTGCCATAGACAAATTTGACACGTTTCACGACTGCATCGACGAGTCTCTCGGAAATGCGAGGGGCCATGGTCGTCTCCTCGAATTTTCCGAATTTGGCGACTGTTTTGACATGGCGTTTGTTCCATCCATCTATATAAAGATCACGATAGTGCCTAAATATTTGAATATTTTTAGCTCAAACAATTTGATATTTTTAGAAATGGTAATCAATAATGGCACAGAAGTTTTGTGTTCGGCTACTGATATTTAGAAATTTGCACATTTTAACACCTAACAACTCCTTCCTTGGGTGCAAGCCGATATTGTCTGTAACCAGGATAGAATTTGTACGGATTGTGAACGCCCATGGCAATGACGGCAGTCGGCTGGATGATGCACTTCGCAGTATGACCGACCGAGCCTACATGGCTTGTATTCGTGTATCGCTGCGTCGGCATCCATTTGATTATCTGAAACTATGATTTTGCTTAATAAATACAGAGGGATGATAGAATTCGATAAAATCTGAAATTATTATTAGATATTGAAAAAGCTGGATCAGAAAAATGGAAGAAAACAATTCGAAACTTTGGTTTGAACATCTGATAAATTCAGGTAAATATCAATAAACCAACCTCCTTTTCATTAATGTATTTTTCTGGCTGTAATTCTGTCTTCATTATCCATCGCTGTCTAAACTGTATGCTACCGATAGAATCATCATCAATTTCACTGCAATTCATATTTCCTTTTTTCAAGCAATTTTGAATACCGTAAATAATCAGCAATGGTTCCATTGTATTCCGTCATTGTAAGTCGTTCATCGATATCGATGATGGCAGCCCATTTTGAGTGATAACGACTTCGTAGAACACAGTTCTGAACTTTTGTAGATAAATTTGAAATATCATAGCTTGGTTGGATTAAATAGTAGATTATGAGCTTCTTAATGTCTTTAACCCATTTCGATTGCTATCCTTCGCTAAGTTGCTAATTTGGTCGATCATAAAGAAAAAACTTTAACTCAATAGTTCCTGATAAAGTCCGATTAAAATCTCCTTTGGAACAAGTTATTTTGATACTCATCAAAAACCTACAAAAATTCCTGTGTGATGCCATTTCTTGTCCCCTCTCTTGTAACGGTCATCGATGATCGTGATGTCAACATCTCCAGTCCTTTGATAGTCTTCCAAAATCTTTCGGTCGTACAGTGAAAGTTGGTGAATGTAAAAGTAGAAGTGAGTTGCACCCTAGAAAACTAGTCTGTGTTAAAAATACGAACTCCCATTTGAATACTTGAAGTTTATAAAATTCGATAAACTCAGCAATCATTAACCATTTTGCTTCTTTTCCATAAAATGACGCTACACATATTGAAAAGAAATGCTCTGGTTCTGGAATTCAAGTTAATAATTGTAAAAAAATAGAATAAACCACCTGGCTTTGTTCTATCAATAAGGGGAACAGGATACTGTGGCTCATCATCGAGCTTTTCCGTCAAAGAAACGAATTTTACACCCGGTCTTCGTTCACAATAAGTTATGCTCTCCGGAAAGACAACCGATTCATATGGCTCTCCAACTTGGTTCTGATTCGAGTCGTAATAGTGACAATACATTCTCAACCTAAACTTTAAACGAATTAGAGATTTTTTGGTTATGCTAATTTAAATAATTTAAAAATCACAATATAAAAATCTATAGTGAAGAAATATATGCTAAGATTTGCATAGATAATTTTATGGTAAGAATTTCATAGCTCAAGATTTTCCGATTTCTAAGATGAAACTATCCAGCACTAATTGTATCACAAACCCGAATTTATTCAGCGCCGTAATTTGAATTGCAATGTGGTCGACGTATTCAAAAGCCGAAAGAAGTTTGATGCCCATCTTACCATATTTCTGAAATATTTATTGAGAAATGAAAAATGAAATAGCAGTGTTTCATTAGATATTTAGAATAAGAATATACAATCAGAACGAGCAGGTAAAAAAGATTGGCTAGGTGCATGTAAATTTTCCCTTCAAAATTTACCTACCATTCTCGTTAGATTCTTCCTCAGCCACGTCATATGCAAATCATGGTAAGGAAGTGCAGGTATCCTGAAGCCTTCATGCGATAGATTGGCCTTTGAAGGCTCTGATAGTGTTTTAACACTCCTCAATCGGCTATTTTCATTAGACTTCGCTGCATCTAAAAGTTTCATTTTTCACCCAGTGATTTGAAAATAACTTACAATCGTAATATTCTCTGCTTTCTTCCGAAGATTTTATCTGGGGACCTGGTCCTTTTGAGTGAATTATAGAATTTTCTGGAAAGGTATCAAATGAAGACGAAACTGAAATTTATATTATTTACAGAAATTTCGAAGTTAGAAAACCTACTATTTCCACAAAAGCTACTCTTTTGCCTAGAGAGTAATTTTTCAATGTGATGAAAATATTGAAAAATGAATAATAAACCGGCGATCAGTAAAATAAACGATAATCGTGTTCTTCCCATCAAATCAATATGAATAATCTACGTCATAGGTGATTATTGATATTCAGATTCAATAAATTCGACAATATCTAAAATATAAGATAAAGAAAACCTAAAGCAACACGTTTTCCAGCTTTCTAATGCGATATATTTCAATAATTCAGTTATTTTCACATGACAAATAAAAGGTAATCTTTCTATAAAGTAGGTAAATTAAAAGAAATTGTGAAAAAGAAAATTAGAAAATTAATCAATATTCACTTTCAAGAAGCGCTACGTCTTGATAAACCCGCCTCCTTCATTTTCTCTAGATGAAATGGAAAATGTTTCCATCTTTGTATATATTTTCCCTAACGGCTAGATGGAAAAGTTTAGAATTTATCGATAATTTGACTATGAAGAAGAGGTTCAGCAAGTAATCAATATTCATATTTTCAAGAAGCGTTACGTCGTCATGAATCTACACCCTTCGTTTCTCAATAAACGAAAATCGCTCCCATAAAGGCAACAACAGGGCAAGTCTACACGCCTCTCAAAGCCGATTTATCAGCTAATTGATATTCAATTTACATTTACACTAGACGATTGAAGTATGGTAGACGAACTCTTTCAGAGATTATTCGATAGTGATTCAGATCAAGTATAAAATAATGTTTCGATTGTCATTGAAAAATCGCAATTTTGTTGGAAAATATGCCAACAACTATCATAAAAATATCGACTGTTCAGAAATGAAGTAGCGTCGCAACTCTGCATAACGTATGCAATGCTAGAAGAGGGTTGGCTAAAGCTTTATCACTTCTTTATACTATCTATTCAAGTTGCGAAATTGCAGCATTGTCGAATTGTTAAAATATCTTACATATCTCTGAAAATTCGAAACAGTGCTTCACAATAATTTAAAAATAAAAATTTGTCAAATTGTTGCAACAAATTGTCCAAAGTCAGAATAATAGCCTTTCTATTTTTATTGCCTTTCACCTTTCAACCTTTTTATAGATCTGGATATTTCTCTTCTCTGATCAAATCCATCTTCGAAAATTAGAGAAGCGAAAGCTATTTCGCTTAGCTAAACTTGTAAATCTTGAAACATTCTATTTTTCCATCTCAACGCTATTTCTTATGGATTTCTAAAATGCTTTTCTTTATGGCTACCTTTCCTAACAATCTGGTTTCCCTCTTATCCTCTTATCAAACCACTTAATGGAAAGGACAAAAAATTTTCATATAGACGAGAATGGAGGATGCCAGACTAATTTGATCAGCGCTTTCACTTTCTCCGATATTTTAGCCACAAATGGAACTGTATGATGAGGAAAAATTTCTACGAAGATAGGATTTTAAAATTTCTTCGAGCTTGGATTTTCAAAAAATCTACTTTCCTGTGTCAATAGATCAAATATTGTATTCTTTGAAAGGAAAAATATTATCTTTTTCATCAAGTAAAAATAATTACGTAAAAGCAGACTCTCTGAACAAAATTGCTCGTGGAAATGGACTTCTTTCAATGCTAATTCGTTAAAGATGGGCACCGCTTTTACAAATTGCCTATAGTAATAAGATGGATACGATAAAGAAATATATAGGAAATTTATAAACCATACCAATCTCACACTCACAAGACTAACTACAACCTGAGTAATCATCAGCGTTTCATTTGGTTTCTGTTCCTTAGCTTTCAGATTTGAAGTGATCTTTCTCGCTAAACTAGGCCGACTTTTGCGATAAGAGATGTGGTAAAAACCGCATAATCGTACCAAAGAATGACGATTTATCGGGAATAAAAAGGTACAACTCATAAAAATGATTATCGAGTGCGAGCAATGTATCTTGAAGAAACATAACGAAGAAAATAAAATCTAGCGACAGCGAATCTCGCAACAATTTATTTCAACAGGGTAGAAAATCAGGGATGTTAGAAATTTCAATTTCTAGCTCGGGTGAATTTCGATTCAGACTTAAATTTATACTTGAAATTAAAACCCTAAGCACACATTATGAAAATTTGAACTCCACATATTTACCCAAATTATAAAATAATGAAGCACTATTATTGCAATCCGACTACTTGTGTTGAAAATAAACGGTAGGGGAGAAAGAGACAATTTGCGCATTGGTGAGATAATGTTCGTTATCCGACGACACATTGCACAAAATTCAGCTTTTTCCGTTTATTATTAGCGATAATAATCAATTGTATGCAATGTATCGTCGGGTAACGGAACATCGCTTCACCAATGTATAAATTACGTGTCTTTCTCCTCTTTCCATTTATTTTCAACACAAGGTAGTCGGATTGCAATAATAACTTCAAAATATACAAACCAAAAGATAAATTAGCAAAATATTATAAAAGCTTCAACTTTTTAAGTCTCTTTAGTTCGTTTTTCAAGATCGGTCTAATGACATCTTGACCCGCAGGAGTGATATGTTGGCCGTTGAAAAAGTAACCCAGCAATGTTTTTGGGTCGAAAAATTGTGGATCCTCATAGGGTTTGGCTGCGAAAAATGCATCCCCGAATGGCAAAATCGTGCATTTTGAGC
>LIAE01007046.1:2852-20141 GCA_002287525.1 Diploscapter pachys
CCACTTTTTCGTTTTTTCCTACAATTCCTGACAGAACATTGTTATAGAATAAGACTTCAATGATGTCCGAAGAAAAACAAATATTTTAAACTCATAGACCTCACGTTGCTAAGAAATTTGCATTAGAAATTCCAGGGACAAATGCGAAAACACTTTTGCCAAGTACTTATATCTTTGGTTAAAGTTCAAAATGTCTCAGCTTTCTTTTTTGTTATATGAATTTTTAACTTTGATACGTTCATCATATAACATATATATGCATTCTATATTCTATGCATTTTGCAGTGTTCTCGAAATTAAAGAGGGGGCCCTTTTAATTATTCATGGCACCCCTAAATGGGGCGCCTCTCTTTCTAAAACTAATTGGGGAAAATTAATTAGTAGTGAGTCTTTTTCGGTCCTAAAAGAAATTTCATTTTCCAAAACATGCCATATTTTGCAAAACTTGTCATTCAATTCAAAACTCTTGCCGATTGCGCCAGAAGCATTCTCCCATGCATCGCTAATAAGCGCTTTCCTGAATCTAAACTCAGATCGCCAGATTTTACCGACCGGAAATTTCATTATTTCAAGATTTGACCAACTATAGCCTATCCCTTTCTCAGATAATTAGATGTCGTTATTATTAGCACGAACCATATGTGTTAAATCATAGAGCTTGCGAAACAAAATTTTAAAGTTTATATGTTATATATAAGGCATAGACACTTGAACACATCTCATATATAACGCTAAATTTTTGAATTTCATGTTCTTTTCTCCGTCACAATTTATATACACGCCTAGTAAAAGGCGTCACTCTTTCGGACTTGGCGAAATAATAAATGACTGGAGAAGTATTAGGGCGATTTTGAGAGATCTAAAGAAGCCAGGATAAAGCCCAGAGAAATCGCATCTGTTGTTACTCTATCCAGCCCCCTATCTCTATATTTCTTTCATTCATCCTTCCCAAGGGAGGACCCCAATATATCTGGCCCCTCACCAGGGAGGCACTTGGTATATGGCTTAGGATCTTTATGATAGGGGGGGAAACATTTGCCCCCTACGTGTCTAACTCATTTATATGGTTTAGGATACCAGAGTATTCTGATACTAGTTTTGAAAAATTCAATTTTTAGATATCTTTTTTCCGGTTAAAGATAACAGAATACTCTTGTATTTTTTTATTTTGAAAAATTGTATCCTTACCTTTCTCACATTAGAAAATTCGGGTAAGTGAACCAGGAGTTAATGGGAATTTAGCCTCATTTCTCCGTGTGACCTTTAAATTTTATAGCTTTGCTATTCTTTCTGCTGAAACTTAAATTAAATTTAAATAATTTCTTCTGGAACTTAAAAATGAATACTTTAGTGTCATCGTAATAGATTAGTTCATTTTATTGCTCTCTCAAAATATAGGAATTATGATGACGATAGCAAAAATCCGATCAAATCTAGCGAAATCCGCTTAAAATCGTCAATTTTGCCCGAAAGCTGTCTGCAGATCATCCAAATTTGTTATTTTCAATATCATAGCAAATTGTAGTATGAATTCTTAGTTTTAGCATTTTTGTAGGCGATTTTTTCAGATCTTTAGATACTAAATTTATTGATAGCTAGAATATTTAAATTAATTTAGTCTGAATTAGAAATGATACTCTCATTATATTTAAGAATGCTCTAATTGTTAAAGTCCTTATTATTGTTATTTAATAGTTCTTAATACTCGAGCTTTACCACATACATAAAATTTCTCGCAATGATATTCTAATACTCGCTTTTTTCTTACACCCACTTGACTATTATCACACTAATTATTTCACCCAAGTTTCTGACGCTTTGCGTATATATTTTCGCAAGATAGATAAGATTCTTTCCATTATTACACCACAAGACTTACGCCGATTACTCACGCTCGTAATTATTAGACATTTCTTGACACGCTTCTTAAGTTCTTAGGATAATAACACTCTAAAATGCTTCTCCAGAAATGTAATGCCGTATTTCAAGCATTCCTCACCCTATCTTTTAATATATGTAGTCAAAATGCATACAGATTACGCCTGAACCCCGCGCCTACGTTAAAGTTTTCTAAGAGTAGGAACGATTTATTATTTATTACACTAATACGTATATGCGTGAACTTTTGATACATTTAATGTTTATGCTTTACAACCTTAAAGTGTTCACCCTCGATGTTGGACTTTTAAAAGAGACCTAATTTTCGCATCCAAACAGATGTTTTAACGGAGAAATACTTTACGTCCGTATTTAGAATTTCTCGAATTTAGGCCTTTTGTATTTCTTACAATAGATATAGTTTTTCTCCTGTCTGTCTTTTCATCTGTTACGCTCTTTTGTAAACGATCTGATTCAAGGACCTTTTTATTATTTCCGATAGAGAAAACATTCGCGCGCAGATTTTCTACAGAATAAAATAAACTGCTGAGATTCCTTTCCCATTACTATTTAAATCGATTTTATTTCATTTTACTGCATAGCGAATGAAATAAAATCTCTATCTGTGTTGATGGATGCTTTCTCCTCTATGTCTCTTCTCTGTGCCATTTGTTTATTCCAACTTGGTACGGGTATTAACTTTCACATCAAACCACTTTATTTCTTTTTGTTTTAGTAAACTAGTCATCGATAATATTATTCTAGCTCTATTTAGTTTTATTTAAATTAAGTTTAACTTATCTCTGATTTAATTCATTTTTCTGAGATTCCTATATTTTCCCTCCTCTCTGGAAAATTTTGCGTCACTTTTACGGCGCTTTTGAAGCGCTTTTACGGTGAAAACGCTTTTACGTCGCTTTTGCGACACTTTGGTAGCGCTTTCCAAACTGTCGCAAAAGCGTTTCCAAAGCGCCGCAAATTGGAAGCGCTTCCAAAGCGACGCAAAATTTTTCCCTGCTATTTACTGTTGAAATTATGTGATTAGACGAAGACTTAGTCGCGCACCGATTTGATGTAAGGAAGCATTATCAGAGATGTCATTTTCATTAATCAGATTGAATCAAATGCGGCTTTCGATTTTATTATCCTATCGTGATCTACTTTTTACTATCTTCTTTCAAATAATTTCTAATTTATATTCAAAGTCGTTTTTCCAATTAAATTTTGGGAAAATATTAGAGACATCATTTTATTGTTGATAGCCGAAATCGGAGAAGTTGAAAATGAGGGGAGGAAGAATGAATTTTAGGCCAGTCTCTCTTCCCTTTTCGCATGCTATTTCTCGATTTCTAACCACTAAAATAACTGTGCACCACTTCGCACGCCTCCCAGATTTCGGCATCAAAAATACTAATTAACCAACCTAGATATCGATTTTATAATCGTCTCCTCTTATCATGGCCTATCTTTCCTCCTGTTTACTAGAGTCACGCACTTTTTCTCCATCTAATCTATTCTTTCTCAAAAACTCCAATTCACTTGTTTCGTATTTTGATGACTTGAAAAGATATCACGTTTGATGTGTTATAATGACGCTACACACTAACTAAAACTAAACCTTATACATCAACTCACTCAATGTTCTCTTGTGATCTTGCAATATGCAGATATCGATCTTCCCCTTTCACTTTCACTGAAATTTAATGAATTGCAAGTGTTATTGAATTCTCTCCAAATTTGTATATTCTTCTATTGAAAAGACTTGCCATTTTTATGTGAATCATTTAACCACAATACAAGTAATGACGGGAAAAACCAACAGCTTTATGCTAGAGTATAACCGCAGGGAAATCATCAAACTTTCTCTACTCGCTTTACATCTGTCTTATTGTCAAATGTTATCTGAGCCTAACAACATTCATTGATTCGGTATAATCTTGAAAATGTTTATTTTCATAATTTTATAGCCCAAGTCTCATATCATCTCATTTTATTATTCTTTAGCATTATTATTATTATTATAAAAATCGTATTTTATTCATTTATATTTAAAGGAGAACGCATTATTTCATTCATTTATTACCTTATATTAAAAAAAAAAAAACTATATAAACTAGCATATTCTATTATTTACATCTATTATGGATTCTAAAGAGGCAGATACTGTATACATTTTGCAACTCTCCTCTCCTAGGCTCAGCCCCTATGAAATAACATGTGCTCGGAAGAGATGACAAAGAAAAGAGAGGGAAGGAGGGGCGTGGCTCGTGCGAAAGCGCATTGCAAAGAGTATGCAGTATCTACCTTCTCACATGATCATAATAAAATGACGATGATTTTTGCAGTTGCGAGGCGTGCGACGACGCAGACTGCACGTGGTGTTGCCCTGAGCGGCTGGCAGCCCTCAACCCTCTGCTCCGACTCATTCTGCTCGTCATTGGCATGCTATGCGTAATACTCATACTAGGTAATTATCAATTAGATATTAATTAGTTTTGACTATTGTTATACTAATTGAACTAATATTTTATAATTACTAAGATTAAATTTATTTTTTTTAAATATATAATCACATATATTATAATGATTGAAATTATTTTTTTTTGTATTTCAGTATTCGCTAACATATCCAATAATTCGGTGAGTTCTGGTAATCTGCACGATATTGCCGCTGTCACGCCGAGGGAAGGAATCAATGTATCTAGGTAAATTTTATAACTTTATAAAAAGCTTATTTGAATAAATCTATTATATCATAAACCCTGATTTATAAAAAAAATACATGCCTATAATTCGAACATTTGAAGCATATTATGTATGTTAAATTTATCTGTATATTTATATTTTCAGAGCCCAAGAAATCTTAACAGCTCTCTGCGATGCGTATCGAGATGGTTTAGTCTCTGGGGACTCTTGTAATCGACTTTGTTTCACAAGAAAATGGACCGTCACCGACTATTATGAGGCTCATAAGGTTTTCATGGCAACTGCTATATGACTAGATGACGAGACCTATCTTTCCCCACACTATTTCTCCCTACTTTCCTTCCCTTCCCTATCTCTAACTATAGGTTTCGCATCTCGTCATATAGTAATTGCCGGTTTTCATCATCTTACTTTATTATTCAAAGTTTAACTTATTTTTATTAGACCGTAATAGTTCTGAAAGACGGTGGTCAGATGACGGTTTATAAGTCCGAACAACCATTTTATACGGATTTCCCACAAATCGACAATTCCAAGAGCTATGAACAATATTCAGATATGGTAAGCCCCATGTAATTATTCGAATGAAAATATTACTTATTAAATATAGGTCCTCGACAAAATCAACGATGAGCTAAGACTTGGATGGCCAGCTCATTATAAACGACATTTGATGGAAATCTTATGGCCAACTTTATTGAGGCAATGAGGATTTGATTGTCTTAACTAAAATATGTAATTACAGGTCCGCCGGGGAGGGCATGACCCAAAGAGATCGAACCTCGTTGAGCACTTTAATTCAACAACCAGAATTCATTCTATTCCGACTACTACCCTTGACTAGGGTTACTCCAAAGGTAATTAAACTTTAATTAGCTATAAAATAAATAAATTCATTTTTAAGTTGATCGGTACCTGCGGTCATATGTACGAAGTCGAATCGCTAGTCGCTTTCCGAATGAAGGGCTACTACATGAATTTAAAAGTAGTTTAGAACAAAAAAACTTATATTCTTATGATTTAAATTCTCAGGGCAAAATATTGGTGCATCTCATGGGAACATTGAAATTACTCTACGAGTTTCTAAATGAGCCTCTACAATGGTGCGCCGTGAAGTTCGAAAACTTGGGATTGTCAGCGGATTATCCGAAACGGTAAATTTGGAGATGCTATTCTTAAGCATTACTATAAAATTATCATATTTGAAATGACATAGAAAAATAATTCTTTCCCATTGTTATTCGTTTTTATAAAATAAATTTTTTTTCTCGAAATTATAATAAATTCAGATTCGTTCTAATGGACGGTGATATGGTTTATACGCAGTCGAAATTGAATTCGATGTTGAAAGGAAAGCCCTGTGTGAAAGATGAAGATTGCCGAATAGGCGACTGCGAGGCGAGATGCACAGCGGATCTAACTTGTTCTGAGAGATCGAATGAAAACTTGGAGGTAGGATTTTCTATTATTATTGATTGGAGAGAACACGTCGATATCCAAAAATTACGTTATTCGTCTCTCGCTTTTCTTCTACGCGACTCACTACTTCGTTCCCCAAATTCGGTTTCTAATTGTCGCATGAATATCAGCGTTCTTTCCAATCAAAGATAATATTTTTAATTGACTTTCCAATAATTTAGAAATAGAAATTTTCGAAACATCCTCAACCTTTCATACCAACGACTTTGAAAAAGATTAAGAGAATGAATATGTTTTCAAATCTATTTTGAATTGCTTAAAATTTTAGGTGTTCTGTGACAAACTAGTGAATAAATTGTTCGGAAATAACTGGTCTCGAAACAACAAGTACCTTCTGGCGTGTCACGATACAGGATCGAATATTACGAAACGACTAAACGATTTGAGGCTTACATGGTCCTGGAACTTGGCCGATGTTTAGAAAAGTCGATAGAAAATTGAGCTGATAGGCAAACACTTCCTAAGCTTATCGCAATAATTCCTATCAATTCAAATTAAAAATGAGCTTGTTACTACTATCATTCTTCGTTGTTAACTCTATCGTATTTTAATTAATCGAGGCTCTGAAATCTTTTTTGTCGATATGCAATCAATTAAAGGGGCTTCAATTTTGAAATACGAATTATAAGTCATGGTCCTCTTCTAATCGTTTTCACAGGTGCCCTTGCCATAATCAGTTTCTCGTTCAGAATGATTGGTAAACTTAGGACAATTTTGCTAAAGCTACCCATTTTATTTTTATATAATATCCCTAGGTTTAAACAAATCTTTCTTCTTTCAAACCGCGTTTTCCCTGATACGGGTATAGAATTTTCAATTTTTCTAAGCCCAGAGTATGTACGTAGTTAAATTTCTGAGTCGATACTTAGCTTTAATCGATTTTATCAAGTACCCTTTATTTTAAGAATTTAAGAATGTCTTCAATTTTCTTAAATGCCCGTATACTTTTTAAATTGATTTCTTGAAAACTCCCCAATTTCTGTGATCCTTTTCTACTTAACAAAAATTTCAAATTCACCCTAAGATTAAGTATACTTTTTAATATATCATATTTTAGAACTTATATTCAGGAAAAGTATACTTATCAATTATCTTTCATAATGATAACAATTTCATTATTACATGCATGTACTTTTTGCGGGTTGCTAATTCGATATCAATATCAAAGTGTTTTCGTCTTGTTTCTTAATAAATGTTTTATTTCCTACTTTTTATTTAAATTAATAACTAATATCCAGCAGGACTACTTTCTTCGCCCTTCCTAAAATCACTGTTAGCGTAAATTTTTCCTTCTTTTTCTTTGACAATTCCGGTAACGACCGCTATGCTAGGCGTCTCACAAAACATGTGTCCCCGTGCTTGCAGCCGGCTTACGTATTCCTGAAAATTGCAAGTCTTAGGCAGCTTGCAAGCCGCGACGAGACCACAAGACATTGGGAAATAGTGTGGAAAAAGAAGCCTATCATCTTCCATACCCTACCCTAACCTTATACTATTTCGCACCATGTCTCGTGGTCTTGCAGTTTCCAAATTGCCCAAGTTTTATCAAGTTATTGAAAGCTTAGAAATGATAAGATTTATTTAGGCTATATTTCATGAGGAATAAGGCTTTCCGACTTTTATAACTTTGCCAAACCATCATATTTCTTGCTAAACTATTCGAAATAATACTTACCACTGGAAAACTCTTTTCATACTGGGTGCAATTTGGTTCCAATTGATTATGCAATCTCGGCGAGTCTATCGCCTGTTTGATCGTAGCACCGAGCTTCAGACTTTGCAAGGCCGCTCCGGCCACAGAACTAATGATCATGGAGCCTCCCGCACCTCCGAAGACGTACAGCTAAATTTAGATTTTCAAAATTATTTTTTTCCCATTAATCTTCAAAAATTCTTCGCTTCCTTTCAAAAACTACATTCTATGAAAACAATTCTTCTAAGTTAAAAATTCTAACCTTGCCAGTTTTCGTATTCCTAATGATCAAAGGGCTCATACTACTCATAGGTCGTTTACCACCCTCGATAAAATTGGCTGGAGATGGTGGGAAATTGAAGAAATTTGGTCGACCGGGTAGGGAGAAATCGTCTAGTTCATCGTTCCAAACAATGCCGGTTGAAGGAGAGGCAACTCTGGCGCCCATGCTTAAAAATATTATTTTAGCCAAATTCTTAAAAAGAAAACTCCTTAACGACGAATTAGAAAATAATACATATTATGGGCTCCTAGAAAAAGACACCAGGACACCGGGACACTAGTTAGAAAAAGACACCACTTTTTTTCTTTTCGTCTCTTGCTTTCTCATACTATTTCTTAGAAAGGGTGGCGTCTTTTTCTAACTGGTGTCCCGGTGTCCTGGTGTCTTTTTCTATGAGCCCATATTATGATATGAAAATGGCTTGTTATTGATTCTGATACTTCATTTTAATGAATAATTTCCGAAGACTAACTATAGATCGATCGTCGAAGTGACAGCCACCGCGTTGCCAAGAGCATCAACCACCGAAATGTGCGTGGTTCCGTGATCGTTATTCACGAATTTTCCGCCATAATACTCATCCGGGTGCGTTTCTTCGGTGATTTTCGATCTAACTTCGAGAAATCTCGATTCTTTAACTTCGAGTAAATTTTACCGAATCATATCGGCCCACTCCTGCCGGGTAATATTCCTCGCAATTTCCGTAGCGTTGTGAATGAATTTCGGATCGCCTAACCAACTTCGGAATGCGTAGCTAAAACTTTTCCCTTCGACTTTTCGGGACCTTTAAAAATCTACGCGAATTTCGAGGCCTCTAAGAAGTGGTGGTAGAATTGCTCCACGTCGTCTATGGACTTTCGGTTGTAGTCGTAGCTAAATCTTAGAGTTTTAGAAAGTGTTGTGGTTAAACGACTCTATAAAGAGTCAAATTATTTTTGCTTAGAACGAGAAATCTGTTAAGGTTGAAAAGCTTACGAGTCCATAATCGAAATGAGTGCCTGAGCGACGGCACCTGCTGAAGGTGGTGGAGGTCCGCAAATCACGAAGTCGTTTCTCAATTTAGTCGTTATCACTTCAGAAGGCTTATAGATAATCGACTTGTAATTCTGGAAGTCCTCGAATTTGATGATGCCTCCTGAACCTCATTTGTTTCACAAATCCGACATTTTTCTTAGTCACCCCTCTGTTTGAATTCTTGCGCGAAGGTTCTAGCTAGACTTCCATTGTAGAACTCTTGCACAGGGTCTCTAGAGGCTTGGAGCTTCTTTAGGGTTGCAAGAAATTTCTGCCTGAAGGAAGTTTGGAATTAAAAATCAAATTAAAGATATGCCTAGTAGTAATTTGCTCTCCTCTCTCATAGACCTTTCCGGTTTGGGGATTGATGAAGTCTTTCATCGTTTCTTCTTGCATGATGTATTTCTCCTCTTTCTTCAAAGCTATTGATAGAGCATGCGACGTTGGGAAGCCTAAAATGTTCACTTCCAAAAAAGTCCGAGAATTTTCAAAACCTTCTTCCAGCAACTCTATGGTAGGCTGAATTAGTCTGTCCCAGGTGATTTTTCCGCTGCCGAAATTTTTGAACTCTGTCCACAAGCCGTGTAATTCGCCAGGAACGGCAGGGGCGCGCCAGCCTGAAATGTTTATTTTAGGCAAGTTTGAAAATTTAGCCTGACCCACTTGGGCTTCGATCCACTTGTCTCGGAACATCTCTTTATGAGAATCTATCGGAGCCGCCTCTCTAGCGTCCACTACATGACATTCTTGGGTCGATCTGAATTTGTAGGACACTTTTCTGACACTTATACTTGTTTTTTTCGATCTATTGAAGATTCAGGTTTTAATTGGGAAGAAGAAAATTGTCAATTAAAACATGATCTTACGCGTTATAAAACACCATGAAATGGCCACCACCCAACCCCGAAGAGTGACTGTCCATCACTCCAATGCAGAAGAGTGCCGCGATTGCGGCGTCAACAGCGTTACCGCCGTGAAGAAGAGTGTTTCTAAAATTATTTAGGTCTAATTTAGGTTTCAGATAAATGGTTCCTACCTCCCAATCTCAGAACAATATTCATTATCGGCTGCAACTGAAGCCTTCGAGTACTGACCCATCGGCGAAAGCGAGGGCTTGGGCCATTTCGGCAGGTGGCTTCGATCCTTAGATTGAATATTTACAAGCGTTTATTCTTAGATTATCTTGATGTTTATCTTTTTCGCCGATTTTGTGAAATACCCACATGTTTGAGCTATTTCTTACCGATAATAAGTGCGCATAAAGTGCCGCAAAAGTGACTGTTAGAATAGCCAAAATAAAAATGCAGATGACGCTGAAAATGGCCCAAACCGCGGGCCGATGGACCTCCGGAGGCTCGTGAATCAGCGGTTCATGCTCGTCGTCATAAGGACCCTCCTCAGGGGGTAAATTGTCGTGACTAAATGAGATAGAGTTTAGGAAACGTATGAAATTTTCGTGAAGATTCTAGTCAGTTCACTAATGCTCCAAATTTTATCATGAAATTTTCCGAGTGTTATAAAATGTGTTAAAACGTTGAGCATATAATAGAATTTATAATTATAATTACCTGTGAATTCTGGGTAGAGGCATAGTGAATATATATTTTAAAAACTAGTTCAGGCCATTTCGACAGTTTTCAAAAAATCGCCAAAGATCAATTGGGAAAGTGCAATTAACTGATAAGTGGTAAAACGATTCGATCAAATCAAATACTGCAGAGGGGGAAAACGGCGAATTGATAAGGATTTGCCATTTTACGCTACACGAACATAAAATAATTCTTTATAAAAACTGATTTATTTACAAAGAAATCAAAATACTATTGAGCATCTAAAGCCTGAGCAATTTTCAAATATTTATAATATATATTTTGAGATTAATTTTGATGAAAGACTTTATTAATTAAATGCCGTATTCCGATAAACCCGATCAAGCACAGAACCGCTACGCCACCTGCGACTATAGGGGGATTCGCAGCGATACCTGAAAATAGGCTATTTGGAAAAACGGCGAGACCACGAGGCCACGAGACACGGGACATTGAGAAGTAGTGTGGAAAAAGAAACCTACCATCCTCCATACCTTACCCTAACCTTATATTATTACTATTTCGCGCTATGTCTCGTGTCTCGTGGTCTTGCGGTTTTTAAGTTGCCTGAAAATACCTGTCTAATTTTAGACATTGTCAATGACCGATTACTTGAGACAAAATAAACGATGCACAAATTCGACATATGCGAAGTGCGCGCTGCGTAGTATCAAATAGTCGTCAAAGTCATTCTTTGAATCGGCGAATTGTAGTTTATTCGTTTGCAAACAACTTTCCAATTTTTATTTATCAATTTTTTTTCCATTTACTTTGTCTCAAGTAATCGAACATTGACATTGTCTGAATTTTAGTGACTATGCTATAATTACCTGTTCTAATTTGATCGAAAATTATTAACCTCCTTCTACCACAACTAGGGCAATATCTATCTAACAGTCTGAAATGTTTTATTTAAATAGATTTATCAAAATAATATTTTATTTTCATATCATATTATAAATTATTCAAATCATAAGTATTTAGCGATATGTATAAATTGAATATTTTAAATTTGGACTTATAATTTCGAATTGCTAAAGCTCACCTAAGTTTTTCATGACAGTGCTTACACTCAAGCCTTAATAGACAACCACATCTTCTGCAATATTGGTCCTGAAAAATTATATTATAATTTAAAATAAAATTTCAACTCAGATAGATGACGATTGCATCATTTTATAAGTAAATCTAAATCTCGGACAATAACTATTATAAATTTGGTCGAAGATTTCTAAAGTTACCGTACATGTTTATTTGCGGCTGTAGCTGAACAAGATGGACATAGGAAATCAGAATCTGCCGGTTTATTCGTCGAAGTTGACATCTATTCGGTGAAATTGGCAAGAAATGTGAACAAATGCAAACCGTGCGATGAGTTTGCAGTCGCTTTTTCTTCATTAATTACGTAAACACCCACCCCACTCGTCTATTTTGAAATGTTTTTCGCTATTGCTATTTGTTTTTCGTTTTTCTTCGAATTTTGCGAATTTTTAATTTTCAGCGAAACTCGGAAGTTCTGAAGACGAACATGGTCGACGTTATGTCAATGGGCGATGCTGAATTAAGACAGGTGAACATAGAACAAAGTAGAAAAGATTTTTTTTTAAAAGTTTTTTAAACCTGCTTTCCAAGAAAATAATCAAAATTCAATTTTCAGCAACTTTTGGACAACGGCATTCAGGCGGGACCGATAACCGACACTACCAGGAATATCTACAGGGTGAGTAAAAATCCGTTTTCAAAACCTACAAAATTTGTAAACTTTCGAAAAGACAATTACTATATGGTGGAGTGTCTTTTCCACATTACTTCTTTCAAATTCCATCCTCTTGTTTATCTCTAACTATAGAGCTCCGTCATTTAGTAACTGACTTTCGAAAATAAAGTGAATATTTCATTCAGGGCTTAGACCCAAGTTCAACTTACAATCTAAGCCCAGATATTTTTTTTTTAATTTAATAAAGTGGGTGATTTTTCAAAATTTGGAAAGAAGAGTCTTTAGAAAATCGGATTTTTGGCAAATATAAAAACTTCCAGAAGAAGCTCCAGAAAATTTTGATGGAAGGCGGAATGCCGATGAGCGATGGAGGCGGGGCGGATTCAGCTCAGCAGGCACAGGACGACAGCTTCGACGACGAGGAGCCGGTGAATTAGAAAACAAAAAATTAAAATAATATTTTTAAGGGGTCGTTCAGACTTAGTTGCATTGCATCTTGTTCGAAATAGCATGGAAATGAAGAGAGCGCGATTACACCATTTCTTGTGCTCTCTTGATTTTCCGTGCTATTTCGAACGAGTTGCAATGCAACTAACGTCTGAACGGGCCCTAAAAATTTAGAGAAGACTTGTTTAAATGAAAAATATTTTAAATCATATTTTGAAAATTTTTAGGGAGAAAAACTTGCAAAATTTATAGAATTCGCATATTTTAGTTTTTAATGAAAAATATGTATTTTGAAAATAAATAAATGATTTTTTAGATTCCCCGCAAGCGAGTCTCGCAGAAATTCGCGACTCCGGCCGGTGGTGACTCGCCGCTTCGCAACAGACGTCACCCGACGCAGAACGACAGTGATAAGGTGAGAATATTGAATTTTACCGTTTTTATCAGATTTAAACGATTGACTATAGATTTTTAAATCTCACTTTCAATAATTCTTGTTCTATCATTGATTTTTTCTCTAGAAAAAAGAATGTTAGAAGCACGAGTCTTTGGTAAATTTTTCAATACTTTTAGTTTCAAAATTTTGCTCGAATCCACGAAACTCGGAACCCTTCCTAGAGGAACCTCACAGTGGGAAGAAGGTTCCTATAGAGAGATTTCGGAGGTTCCGAGAGTTTCCTGGATTCGGGCACTGTTCTCAAACTTACGTTATTTAAACAACAATAAATTGTGCAGAACGCCTCCGACATCGACTCGGACGACAGTAACTACGAGGGCTCGCGCGTGTTGAATCAGCACGAGATGATGAACCAGCTGAGCGGCCGCAAGCTCTCCCCACCTCGCGTCAACAAATCCAACTCCATCTCGAGGTAATCGTTTCAAATATTTCCTTTTCTGGAAAAGCTCAGAGCAAAATGGCTTCTTGAAATGCTTTTTCTTGCTTATTTTCCATAACATTACTTTCAAGAAGAAGAGGAAAAAACGGGTTTATAAAAATGAACTGCTTGATTAGGGTTAGCATTCCAGAATCATTGGAATCGTCGGCCTTGTGGTGCTTCTGGTGACCGTCTACTTCATCCTCGACCACGTGTTCAACGACCCGGAAATCGGAGGCGGAAATCGTGAGCCGGTTTAAAATTTTCTTCGAATTTCTTGCTTTCTCCTCAACATTTGATTATTTTGATTTTTTAACTCCGGACATGGAATTTCTCTTTAGAGTTTTGATGAACAGTAATTTTATGGCCGGTTAATTTTTTTCCGAGTTGTAAGATGAAAATCTTCAGTGTTTTCCAATTACCTGATGAAAACCCATCATCCATTACCCAGTGTTATCTTTGAAAAGTACAAGAGGTTTAAGATTTCTGTTATTTATCTTGGAAAAATTCAAACTTCTTGTAATATTTGATCACTTGTACCTTTTTATCGTTGCTCACAATTTATTTTTTTCTTTAAGGTTGTGGTAGGCCATTCTTTTTTGTTCTTCGAAAATTCTATGGACCAAGTCCCACAGTTAACTTATTCTATTTTATCATTTGGAGTCGAAACTAATTTGTTCTTGTAAACTCGAATTCAAACCATGCTGCTTTTCTTCAAATTTCTCTACAAATACTTAGTTGTTGTTCAAACTTTCTGATGGTAAATAAAGTTTTCATGCTATGTTAAATTGTACGAGAAAAAGAATATTTTTAAAAATTTATAAAATAGCAAAATTATGAAATTTGAAAGATAATAACACAAAATTTACGTTTGTGTGCTTGCGGTGGTGGGTCTCGTGAATAAAGTTATAAGAGAAAAGTTTAGAGATGGGTGAGGGAAATAAAATAATATATTTAGCAGGGGTGGTTTTGGATTTACAAGTACTGATTTTCCTTGAAATTCGAAAAAAAAATTCAAAATATAATACTCAGGAAGCATCCAATACTTGCATTAAATTAGGTTAATTATCGCCTAATTCAGAGAAAGACTTGGAAAATTCCGAGTTTTCTGTGAGAAAAGGCGATAATTTAGACAAATATGGATAACAACTAAAAACAATGGAAAACGACGACGGTTTTGAGGCGCAAGCCGTAAAGGTATTGAAATTTTGCGAAGAAGGAAATTAGCGCTAATGGCGTTAACTTCTAGAAAAAAATTAACGCCATTTAGCGTCATCTACTGAAAGTTGGATAATTCATTAGTGATAGCCGGACTAGCATGTACCGGTCAAGATGGTAGGCTAGAACTTGATTATTATTCTAACAAGTCGAATTTTTTGATAGGTTCGAGATATTAGTTCATTTATTCTTCTATTAAGAAGACATCTCGAACTTACCTCTGAGATTAGGCAAAAAATTCAAGTACCGACCCACCATTCGACCTAGCCTAGTGTTGACATAAAAATTGTCTACTGATTTGTGTATATGAAATATAATAATAATAATTTGCTAATAATTTGAATAACACACATATCATTTAAACTTAAACTTTGAGGACGCGGCGTGTGAAATTGAAAATTCATATATAGTTTAATAAAAAAATAAAATTATATAGAAAGGAAAATAAAATAAAAAATTATACAATAAAGAATAGAACGAAAATGTTGGGTGTGAAAAATACCCTAAGGGAGTAAGCTGGTGCGAGAATGAGCTGAAAAATTTCATGGAGAAAATGTTGAAAGGTCCGAAAATTTGCACGTCTTCCATGAAATCTATATCATGAATGTTCAGAAAACATCGGGAAGTTGATAACGTTCGAGATGAGGCCGGAACTCCGACGTCGAAATTTCTGACATCAGATGTCAGAACTCCGACGTAGGAACTCAAACTCATCTCAACGCTATCAATTTTCGAAAATTCCCAAACAAAATTCGCAACAGCTGGAGCGAGCGAGAAAGTGGTGTTGTGGTTGTTAAACAAAAATTCGGGACTTGGTGAAAATCGTGCGGCATAATTGCAAATTATATCAAAGTCTAAGGCTCCCCGCCCACTTTTTGGCAAACTTCGGGTTTCACCAATTTAACAATAGTTTAGGAGAAATGAATGAAAATAGAAACAATGAATGAAGAAAAATGGCAGGCTCAAACGAAGACAAACGTATGTTTTATAATAATAATAAAATAATATAATTATATATCATATAATAAAACGAGTGGGACAACGTATAATATTGTATATAATATAATTAATATAATAAAAACTACCATCATCATTTGAAATGAGAGAGCTTGATGGGACGTCGAAAATGTTGCGCATTTGTTAAATGAAACAAATATAAGACGCGATACCTAGAACGTTAGACAAAAAATTGCTGAGAATTTTTAATACAACAACGTGTGAACCGATTTGTAATTCATCTATACCTGGAAATAGTTTTCTCTTATATTTTCGGGTATTAATGAAGCGAGGCGCGATATAATCTTTGGCTTTAAATAATGGAAGCTTAATAATAAAATAAACTAAAATAGAATAATTGATTATTAGATAATTTGTTACGATCTGAGCTTACGAGTCTGAAAATTTTCATAGAAAATTTAGGTATATAATAAAAAGCATGAAAATTGTCTCAATATAATAAGAGTTATTCATGCTCTTCATTTCTACGTTGTGCGAGATATTTTAGAGATTTGTGCAGTTTAAATGAATTGTGCGCGCGCTCACACGTCATTTGGGGATAGTGTCTCGGAGTGCATCGTTGAGATTCAGAATCCGGCAGACGCCGATTTTGCAGATGACGGTCTCGGCGCACGTCGTGTCAGGCGAGATTGTATTCCTTGAGATTGTGCTGTAGAATGGTATCCTTGACGGCGGCAAACACGAACCGAATGTTCTCCGTATCTATATAAGCACTTTATATTGACTCGTTAAAATTCAGCTCTTTGAGCTAAGCTATATTTTGAAATGTAGCCATATCATGTGAATATATTCAGCACGACAAACGATGGGCTGAGAGTACTTTCTGATTTTTTAAAGTGAGTACTTTTCTTTCAATTTCTCACGAAAAGTATCCCCCTCCAGTCATGGCAATGCGTAACTCCACTCCGATACAATGCTCCGAATTATGTAGTCTAAGATATGATTAAATCAACAAACCTGTCGCACATGTGAAATGTGAATAAATAATTTTGTCGGCGTCCGGGTTGAGGTCAACGAACATTTTGAGAATAAACTCCCGCGCTGCGATCGGGTCGCGCGGTGGTCCTGAAAGAAACCGAGTTATTTCGATTTTTGTTTCGAACTTATCATTTTTAATTGCTTTAAGCGATTATTTTCCATGAAAGGACAAGCATTTTGATATAAAGTATGACTATCTTTCATAAAATATCGATTCACGCAACAAAGCTCTTGAAACTTCAATTTTCGGAGAAAATTCGAATAAAAATATAACTCTAAATTTATTTCATGAATCTCGAGTAATGGCATTCTGTATTTAAATATTTTTACTTAGTAAATAAATATTGTACCGTCATATTCGGGGAAATAGTCGGCGAGATGAGAGTAGAGGATTT
>LIAE01007046.1:33029-55111 GCA_002287525.1 Diploscapter pachys
TATGATTATTAACAGTAGGTTAAGTTTCATACACCAGTCATTTCATAGTTAAAGTTTTGATTGAAAGTTAGTCATAGAAAGAGATAGAAGTTCGTAATGCCATTACAAAAATGAAAGCAGTAGTAAAATGATGTAAGCCCAATTAAGTGCGTCACTTTAGAGTTAATTGGTGGGCGATTATCTCGTCTTAACTAGGGGGTAATTAACTAACCGGACGGAGCGACTACCACAGTTGAATTTATTCGATCTGTAGGCAGTAGAAGGTTCAAAGCTAGCATTGCACCGCTCGACGTACCAACCCACAAGCATGGGCCGGTTTTTGGGTCTGAAATGATAAAAGTTTGGCAACTTCCGATGTAAAGCGGTATCTTATTACCATTTCTTTTCGAAGATGAATTCATAAATTGCAAATTGGTAACCGCTTCCCCGGGAGCTATCGATCCGTTGTAAACCTCGAGAGAATGAGAGCTTGCGGATAAGTTGGTGCTCAATGGTGCGATTGTCTGGCGGGGGGAGTCTCGCGGCGTCTCACCTAAAGTTCGATTCTTCCTATGTTTAATTTTTTTTCCAAATCAAACAACAAAATCGTGGATAATGTAAAAACGCTCAACAATAAAACTGATAAAAATAGAAAATACGGCTGTTTGAAAACCTCAAGCCCTGAAGTCATGCGAAATAGAGTAAGAGATGGTAGGAAAAACGATTCTTTTCTCACACTATTTCGCATGGCTTGAGGTTTCCAAGTTGCCGAAAAATACAATTAAAGTCAGAAGAAAATGATAAAAGTTCAACTTCAACCCTTGTTACCTCTCGACGAAGACCCATTAGTTTCGACTACGGATTGGGTCTTGAAAAGTTGAGGTCGTTTGGAGTCCAGCTTTAATGATTTAGAGCTATTTGCCGAAGTTATATGATTCGATGAAGTGTTTTCCGTGTTCACTCTTTGTAAGGCGTTACGATTTCCATCATTTGAAGAGGTCGATTGCTAGAAAATTTATGGTCCTAATCAATACTTATGATATAAAGTGATCCTAAGATATCAATTAATCTGAATCTATCCATTTTATACGAACTTCAAAGATTGAATGGACCGAGTTTTTGCCTAGTATATGTACAAGCACTTCAAACTTAGGCCACAATATCTAAATTGACATTGCAGAAAATCCATTTCAAACAAGAATGACTAATTACAGACCTAGGGAGCACTTTCGCCAGACGAAAGCAAACTATAGGGAGGTAGATCGCACTGGTGAAACTTTTGGCTAATTATAGGTTGGAGAGAAAAGTTTGCTAAGAAAATATGCTTGGGCTTTCTGACGATCGTCCTCCCTAGGTCTGGTTAGTTATCAAAAGCCCGAGGGTTAACCCGAAAATACAGCTATATAAGACACTAGACTGCACAATAACACCTACAAGTTAAGCATGAGAAAATAATACATATTATCTACGTACTTCTACATGAAAAATTAATACAATGAAAAGTTAAACGTAAAAGCATCCGAAGAATGTAAATAACGACACTTTATTATTAATCAAAATGGACATAACATTTCTCTTCCCAATAAAAAACTATTATTTCCAAGTCTTCTATAAAATGAAGCAAGCTTTACCTTCTTCTGAAATGTGTGAGTGGAAACTTCGGCTTCTGGATAGTTCTTTCTTCTTCGTAAGTCTTCTGACAATCGCTCCTTTGACCGAATAGGTCCGTTGGCTGGGCCTCCTCTCTTCCTCCTGCTCTTCTTCATCGAATTCGTCCGGTCGATCTGTCAGAATGTCCCTGGGGGTGTTTTGCGCAGAGTTGCTGGGGGTACTGTGTCCGCTGTGGGCCTGGTACTTCTCCCGGATCGCCGAGGCGAGTTCCGCAGTGTTCCGTCGGATGATTCCAACCACACCCCCGGACTTGTAGTGCTTCATCGACTGAGAAGTCGAGGAATCCCTCGTGATGGTTCGATCTTCTTGAATCACCGCCTCGGCATGACCGTTAGTCTTGCAACGCGGCGACTGAAACACCGATAAAAGCAAGCATTAGTTTAAAACAAAGACTGTCACGGAGTTAACGGCCGAATATTCCTAAGTCCTAAACTCCTCTGCAATCCCCGTTAGCAAAACACGACGAATTTCAGACACTTAGCAAAAAATCCGAAAAAAACTAAGGTTTCAAATTCTTTCTCCAAGCAAAAAAATTCGCACACTTCTCTACATCAAAACATTCAAAAACTTGAACTTAAAAATCGTTTTTAGATAGGGAGGAAGTTTTTTGAACGTACCTCTCCAGGACTCTGGCATTCCATAGAATGTTGGGGGTTCGAGAGCTGTATTGCGGGGGTCGGATCAGACCCGTACAGTTCCGCACTCGTCCAAGCGTAGATCAAGGCGCATTGCGCTATGTCTATCAGCGCTAGGCCGTTTACTGTGCCTAAAAATCTCCTTTATTGTTTTCAAAATTTTCGATTTTTTTTTCAAACCCAAAGCTATCACTCCATACGCTGAATTCAGAGCCATTGAGATTAGAGTATCCGAGGCGTGATGAGAATGCCATGGTATGAGGCAAGCTAATTCGGGCTAAAATTTCATTTTTCGTGAATTTCACCGATTTTTAAGAACCTGGTATCCCGGAGGCCTTTTCACAGGAGCACCCCGAACCTTAAAAGGCAAAATTCTCTCATCCCCAGATGCATCGCTAGTATCCGGAGAATGTGTCGAGTCCCGAGACATAACCTAAAAAGTTGAACTTTGCGAAAGAAATTTGCTTTTGAGTCCCAATAGAGAAACAAAAGTGTTACGGTGATTTGCAGATATTGAAACATTCAATACTAATGGATAAAATGAATTAGGTAAAGCTAGAGGCTCCCGTTTTATGCAGTTAAAACCGACTATTTCATCTATGCAGATTATTTTACTCGTAACTTTCTTCTACTCACGATATCTTCATTCAAGAACTTGCATTTGATTGAACTCGAGGAAAAGTCAACTAGAAATCTTGCAAAGTCATGCTATTTTTCTAGGATTCTTGAAAAATGCGTAAACGCAATAATAGGTTAGTTAGATAGCGAAAGATTGAAAAGTAGAAAATTTTCGAATAGAAAAAGGTGCATTTTATAAGTAAAATATCATTCAGAAAGGTCCATCTTTCGAAGAAATAGCTAAAGTTAGAAAATGCGACGAAAAATTGTGGGTTTCTAAGAAATGCATTTCAAGTGTGGTTTTATCCAAGTCCGGGCATTCATTCTCTTCACGAAATTTTATCGAAATATGGTCTATTTTTGTAATTTAGTCATACAAGTTGATATAAAATCCAAAAATAGACCACAATCGACAGTTGATTCTATCAAAAATGCTCGATTCTTATATAAATTTCTCGCCCATAACTCTAAGTGGTGGCTGGATAGGGAGAAGTGATACGAGAGGCGCTGTTTCATTAAGCTCCGAAGGTGCTGAAGCAATTTTCTTGAATTTTAAAATACTCTATTTTTAGAGGTATAACTCATTTAAATCACGTTAAAATAGCAATTTAGGGAAGCAAGTATAGCTTATTTCGTTACCACTCTACAGAACGTTAATCGTTTTATATAGCAACACCCGCTACGATTCTAAGAGTTGGATTAGGAGAGTTTTAATTAATTATTTGAGATAATTATTCTATTTACTTGAAATTAATTACCCTAACTAAGTCTATTTTATTATTTTCTAACCTTTCTCTGTCGCTTTACTTGCTTTTCCTCTTTCGTATTCGATGAACGATCGTCCGGAGTTTGTGCTGGAGCATAAGAGGTCGACGCGGAACCAAGAAGCGGTATGTTTACGACCTAACATAAAAATTTTAGGGTACATAATTCATTTTTAATACATGACATAAAAATGACTATTAAACTCTTTTTAGACTATTTTTTATTGATTTTACGTATATTTTATAATATGTAAAGGTATATTATTGATTAGAGAGAACACATCGATATCCGAAGATTACGCTATTCGTCTCCCGTTTCTCTTCTACACGGCTCACTATTTCGTTCTCAAATTCGATTTCTAATTGCGGAATGAATATCGACTTTGATCTCCAAGCAACAATATCGTAAGCTTACCGCAATAGTATTCAAACTTTCGGCCTTCAAAAATCGGAATAGCGTGACTTGGCCGGAAACGCCCCCGATTAGCAGTTGTCGAGACTTAAAATATTTCATAAGTGTTTTCATGTTTGAAAAGTCTCCTACATCCAAACATAGCTGAATATTCTTGACTGCGTGCGAGACTTTATCTGACCCTTCGAATTCCTCAAGCCTTTCGAAATGCGACGCCGTTTTTAGTCGGTATAAAATTTGCAAGTTCTCTCCAGAGGCCTGCCAGAATCTGACCGTTCCATCCTTATGTCTGAAACCAAAAATTCATTAAAAAACTCTATATCTTATAAAAAAAGACTTGTAAATTTTTAGCTATATAAAAAAAACTCGTTAAAATTTTATTATATCATATAACAGAAACTCGTAAAATGTCTATCTATTTAAATATTGAAGAAATGATTTACCCAGTCAAAATCAACTCTTGGTGTCCCGTAGCGCAGTCGCGACCCAAACCACCGTTAATAGGCCAGGACTGAAATTGTTAAGTTTAAAAATTATAAAAGTTCAAAGAAAGATACCCTCTGGCTATAGTCCTTCTTTCGCTGTTTCGTTCCGACTAAAGCTAGCGCTCCAATTAGGTCCAAAGGACAGTCGGAGTAATATGCAATGGTAGTCACGGGGCTTTCGTGAATATCCATCGCGTGCGGCGATTCGATGTTGAAGAATCTAAACGTTAAAAAACGAATTTTTATTTTAAAAAATCAAATATTCTCTAAGTTTTTTCTTCATATGATAAAGTATGAAAAGGCAAAAATTGTCTAAATCCTTTTCTTATCATTTAAATTATTCAAAGGTTTCTCTTATTGTAAATAACCGATTACTTGAGACGAAGTAAGTGACGCGGGCTTTTGAAACGCGTTATGCAGCAGCAAACTTTACGCTATTATATGATATTCAGAAGAAAAGTTCGACGACTATTTATATGCATACGCAGTGCAGGCTTTGCGTATTCGAATCTATGCACTATTTATTCTGTCTCAAGTTATCGGCCATTAGCAATATAATGATTACCCCGGGTTCTGCAAATCCAGGACCATTAAATCTCCTTTTAATAGTACGGCAATTGAATGCGGCTGTTGGGGACACGAGTTGTAGGCGATTTGAGACAGGGGAACAAATGAGATGATCGGGTAGTCCAATTCGAGAACCGTCGCGGAACGACCCCCTCGAAGTACGGTTAGCGCTGGAACGGGCAGGCCGTCGTCCGCTGGCATGCCTTGAATTTTTTTTCTCATTTTTTTAGTTTAAGAAATGTATCACCTTTGAAATAAAACTTAGAACAATCTTTCCAAGATTTAGACAGGCAGATACTATATGACAGAGGACGGAGGGGACTGTCGCGAACTGCGACCTTCGCGTTTCCCATTTCGTAGAAATCACATTTTTTCAGTGTTTTCAGATTGAATCTATCCCCGATGCGAGAAAATGTTTTTCTTTCTCTCTTTCCTCCCACCTTTCTGCCTCGAGATAAAAGCAGCATTCCCTGCTGCTCAACACAATTCTCATCGGATTTACTTTTTATTTATCATTTTCACATTTTTCATTTTAAAGGTTTAATTACTCAAGTTTGAAGTGTCCAGTTCTCCTGCCTCCTGTCCTATTATTTTCCCCTAAACTACCCTACACCAAGTGCAATTGGAGCGGACTGATCAGCCGCCATCCAACAATATTTTTCACAAGAACGGAGTTTATAGTTAAGGATAGGATAGGGAAAAATAGCGTGAGGAAGACACCCTCCGTCATATAGTTGTTGCCATTTTGACAATTTTTAGGGGTTCGTTTTTCTTTCTTAACATTATTTATTACGTTTCGAAATAATACCTCCAGAATAGATAATGAACGGCTCCGACTCGCTCTGATGCTTCCACTCGATTTGAGTGATCGGCCGGCACGGGGCAGTGCCGTGAGGAGTGGAGCGTTGCTCCGCTTCAGAAGTCTTCTTAACGTTGTACACGCAAATCGAACCATCCACATTGCCGGTCAGAATCTTCTTGCCGTCGTAGTGCCAACTATAAAATGTATGATTTAAAATATTTCTAAATCTAAAATAATCGAAGTTTCAGAACTTATAATAGGAATAAGCTATTTTATATATGCATTATATTATAAGTGTTAAGATACTGCTAATTTTTACCTGACACATTTAATAGGCGGATCTAGCGGAAATCTATCCACTTCCTTCGTCGTTATATTCCAAATTACCACGACTCCTTTCTCATAAGCGATCACTAATTTTAAAGGATCGGTTGGAGAAACAGCTAACTGCTTCACGGCACCGGGGTGGATTCGACAAGATCTAAAAATTTTAAATTTTACTCTCCTGAATTTTTAAGCCTCTCGTACAAATCTATCGCTTTGTTCCAGTTTATCACATAGGAGCTCATCTGAAACGTCGCTAGGGAGACGAAGTAAACGTTGCCCTAAAACGAAAATTAAAACCTTTACGAAATAAATGTTATTTTTGGGCTATTCGAAAACCGCACGACATCAACACCTCAAGATATGCGAAATAGTGTGTATGGTTAGGGTAGGGTATTGGCTGATAGGAGTTATTTTCCCACACTGTTTCGCATTTCGTGCGGTTTACAGCGTTGCCGTTATTTTGATATATACTGGAAATATGCTATTTTTCTAGTATAAAATATATACCTTATCCGTCCCCACGTACAGCCATTTCCCAGATATCGGCAAATGAATGCAGGTTACCGAGTCCTTAGTTAGCTGTAGAGAATGAACTACCTAAAACGGCGAAAATCGTATGTAAAAATAAAAGTCTCCATACCTCAGGTGTTTTTTGCCGAAAGTTCCATAGATGAATCATATCATTTGAACAAGCCGTTATAAGACCTCCCTGAAGACTTGTTTATTTTTATAAGCCTTAAATTTAAACTCAACCTCGTTAACCAAAAATTGCACATGGTTGACTGCTTGTTCACCCTCGTGTTTGAGTAAGTAATCCACTCCAGATTCACCTAAACATATTGTTATAAAAGTGAACAGAAGTCCTAGGTATGTATTAGAACTTTGAGAAGTCTTATAAAAATAAGTCATACCGATCATTCGAACGATTCCATGGCCTGTACCAATTGCTAACAACTTCTGAACCGGGTCATAAGCCATACACCTCGCATCGTCGGGATAGCCGTGACGACAAACCTGACAATTTCATTTTATAATTCGATATTTTGCATTAAAAAAATTGTTCATTTTCCATGTAATTTCTGCTTTTTTCGCACAATGAAATGTTCATCTCACCAGGGCTTTGTCACATATTTTAAGCCCTCTCCCCCCTTTTTCGGTATTCCCATTTCTATTGTCCTTTGGCGAGCTATGTCCTATTTTAGGGATCGCATTCTTTAAATCTACCAAAAGCTCTTTCTATTTCAGCACCACATTCGCGCTTCATAGAAATCGACAGAATTTTCGAACAGCCTTGTGAAAGAAACTCCTATTTTTCCGCTTCACGAAAAAAATAAAGGTGAATTTGCGAAAATGCGAAATATAATTCTCACAGTGGAAATTATTATTATCATTTTATTCTAGCGAGATTTTTATTCTATGGGAGCGCAGCTTCAAGGGTGCTTGAGGTAAAAAGACGAGGAATTTTGAGTTTTGCAAGAGTATGAAATGAAATCATGCAAATCTTGTGGATTTAGAAATTACAAGACTTTTGTGACTTATATTTCAAATATTCTCTATTTTGCCGAGTTCTGCGACGTTTCTGCGCATTAAATACATTTTTTGCGCATTTTTCGGTTGATTTGGCGCGCGTCTGAGCAGCGGTGTAACACCCAATTTCACGCCCGTCCTGCACTTTGATGGAGTCACGGGATTTGCTGCAGCCGAAAACCCCACCAAAACATTCGAAATTCAGTCAGCAAATTTCGAAGGAACAAACACGCAACCATACACATGAATTCTAACATCATTTTTGCCAGAATTTTAAAACTGTTCCATTTTTCAAGAGAATAACGAAATAAGCTTTAAAACCTAAGATATATTGTTGATGCTGAAGTCTAGGAGGCGTGCAAAGTGATGCACGGTTATTTTTAATGGCTAAAAAATCGAGAATTAGCACACAAAAAAGGAGAAAGATTGGCTCTAAAATCGCTTCTTCCCCTTCATTTCGACCTCCCAGATTTCGGCATCAACAATATAAGATATTCAATTATTCTATATATCTATATCAAAGACAGAAATTTAATATAAATAAAATTTACAAGTTCAGAATTTGTAATTGTTTATAAAATTAGCCGAACCTTAGCGAATAAACAGTGTTCCGGTTGGATTTTCTCCTCGACACTAATATCAGTTTTATTATAGTGCTGTCTTATGCCGTCGATAGCCGATGCAAACCTAAAATTAATTGATTTAAATTTAAAAAATACAAATCAGGCGAGGAAATAAATAAATTTTAAACTTCACTTAATTTAAAAATATTTATATTTAAGAGTTAGTAAATATATAATATGTAAATCCATACTTCTTCTTAGCCTTATCCATGTTTAAATTAGATTCGAATAGAGTTAGTATATCAAATATATAGGCAAATTCAAATTCAACCAATGAATTCAGTAGTCA
This sequence comes from Diploscapter pachys, assembly GCA_002287525.1. Taxonomy (NCBI): domain Eukaryota; kingdom Metazoa; phylum Nematoda; class Chromadorea; order Rhabditida; family Rhabditidae; genus Diploscapter; species Diploscapter pachys. The sequence continues at coordinate 41,729 of LIAE01007046.1, forward strand.
TATCATCCTCTCGAGTTCAAATGATCTTCACGAATCTGAAAATTCAGGACATAAATTATTGATTAGAAGCAAAAAATGAAATCGGAATGAAGAAAACTCGATCAATAATGCATAAACTTCATAAACAAACGTGAATCGCGCTCAAACTCAAAAGAATTGCTAAGGTTAAAGAATATCATAGGGCTAAGGAGGAATGCATAGCTAAATGAGTTGGGGAAATTTGTGTATCTTTAAAAATATATAGGAAACTTTTATTATCTTCTATATATTATTATATTATAACATGTATAAAATTTAGCAATATCTAAATATTGGCAAATTTCTACAAGCTCCCACTACTCATTTGCGCATAAGGTTTAGAATATTTTGAGATATACTTAAGGATAGACCTGGAAAGTTGTCTGGGATATCTCGAAAAAAGTCTGCCCAACTTAGAGACCAACAACTGTGATGGAATAAATTCGATTTGACTAGACACTCGGCCCGACTAACTAAGGAAATAAAGAAATAGTATGGGAAAAGGAAAAAAAGGGATTGAGCACAAAATAAAGAGGGTGAGAAAATATTATATCGAGAATATAAACTGAAATTTTTAAGAAAATTCAAGCGACGACAAATTTTGCCATCTGTTGTTTCCACCAGATAACGAAGGAGTTTGTAGTCGACATTTTGCGGACTTAAAGAAGTGCAGAAAAGCGAAAAAAAATCGGAGAAATGTCGGGAAGAAAAGCCTTCGACACCGTTATTTAATGCATGAAATTTTTGACATTGGCCTCCCACGTGCGTTTCCAGAAACTTTGTCTTTTCCCCAATTTTTGTACGAGACATTTTCAAAATACGGCTTCTTTTTGCAAAATCAAATAGGCAAGATTTTGAAGCCCATATTTTTAAAGGGTCAAACTTCAAAATTCGCTCATAAAATAAGAGCCTCGTTTCCTTAGCACGAAATGGACCCGAGAATATGACGCTGAATGATGTAGGACATGAACATTTAAATTGAATAAAGCGCAATATCACAGAAATTATGAATGTCGTTTGTGAAAGTTCAATATTTTGTGGAAGTGATATGAAAATGTATCTAATTATGAGTAATAAAGTAAAAGATGAAATGTATGTCTTAAAGTATCTATCAAATATGGTGATAGAAATATATAATTATAAAATATAGAAATATGTTCTAATATAGTATCTATAAGATAATGATAAAATATAATAAGTGAAAATGAATAGCTCGTGTTAAGGTTTATGATTAATAAATACACTAAGTAAATACAAACAAATATACAAAAACAGTTTGATGAGTGCGAGCGAGTAAAAATGCGACCCCTTACTTAGACTCATAATAACTTGGATAACTCTTCTCATAATAAGCAAAGGCGCGCACGCACGGGACAAAATGCTAATTGGCTTCCGGCTCAATTATATTTGCAGCCAGAAGAAGGAAAGAAAAAGTCGACTCATTAATATTTTCAGGGAATATTTGAAGTAACATAAATAAATATACAAATATATATTGAAAATAGATATAACATAAGATATATCTATTGTTTGATAAAAATGCCAAAAATAGCCGGCTTTTTTAATCTTTGAATCTTCGAAAATACGGCCATAAATATTGGCGTTTCAAATTGCTCGAAATTTATGACCGCGGCGCGATTTTCAACTGAAAACAAAGCGCTTTTCGCGATCGAATCATATGAATTCTCAGGTAATATACGGCTATTTAAGGCACAATGAGGAAGTTTGACATTTGCCTCGAGAGACAAAGGAAATTGATTAGGACATTTTGCAACTTCTTTCAACTTTCACACAATAATTATAAATGCTAATAAATAGACATTATCTAGCCTTTGCAAGAATATTCATAACAAAGATCTCGACCAATTTTTGAGAAAGGTGTTCCAAAAACTTAGCAAAAATTGAGGAACTTCTAGAAATTGAAAGAGCCAAATCCCGGAAATGACAGAACAAAATAAAAGGGGAACTTTTCAAAACACGGCATTTTTGTGGATTTCTCCAGAATTCAGTGCTATTTCCGGATTTTCTGCTTCTTTATTCATGTATTATTTTCGGTCAGCTGGTAGCAAAAAGATTGAGAATTCTTAGAGCGTTTCTTTCTCTGTGCATGTTTCAAATGATGGAGATCACAATCTTGGAAGTAGTCTTAGAAAAATGCGAAAAAAAATTAAAATAGGAGTAGAGTTGCTTAAGAATGAGAAATAGCGTGAATTCATATGAAATAAATGCATATATTTTAGGTGTAAATTAATGAAATTTGAACGGAAGTTAACCAAACCCCACATATATATACTTGAATAAATAAAAATATTGAAATTCAAGAATTCAAGAAAAGCGAATAAAAAGGCAGCCGGAGAAATCTACACGAAATCAGATAAGGCCCTGGCCAGGCGAAAGCATGGATTCAAGCTAAAAGGCGCCGGAATAAAAAATACGGCCGGTTCCAAAAGGCATAGCGGGAGAAATAGCGAAATCGACCTGAAAAATAGCCCGGGAGGTGAAAAATCTTCGAAAACAAAAAATACATCAATATAACGCCTTTCTTAAAACTAGTTAGAAAATTATCTTAATATTTTTATATTGATACCGAAAAAATTTAAGAAAAGAATTTTATGGATATTCATATACAATAAATAATTGATAAACCACCAATTAAGTATATTTTCAAATGACTTCCAAACAATATCAATTTAAGAATAGAATTTCATGGGTATTCATATACAAAAAATAATTGACATTTTTTCTAATTGACTCCCAAAAATATCAAATTAAGAATAGACATTTATGGATATCTACTTTTGTTTCTTTCTTCATCCGAAAAAGAAGCATTATTTCGGACCAGATATTAACACGCACGCAACGTCCTCACCATCTTCATGAATATGAATTTGACAGCAGCCGATATCGAAAGGAAGGAAAAATGGAGAAGATAGAGAAAATGAGTGTGTGTGCGTCTCAACTTTAGTCAGCAATTCTGTACTTTGACCTTCGGAATAGAGCACCATAAAATATGGACTAAAATACAGTAATAAGCATAGAATTCACATTATAAATTTAACATATGTGAGAAAATCATTAGAATAGCATGTTTCAACAATATAATGGTAACGGCTTATTATGATATAGCAAATAGAATTATCACTTTCCGTATAAAATCTAGGAATTTTTTTGCGATGATTAATTAAGTGAGTCATAAATAACCGAATTATGTGTGACGAATTATGCGTATAAAAATAAGACGTGTGAAATTCTCAGGCCCAAGAAACGCTTGTTTAAGCTAAGAGGAAATATTTGGAGCTTATTTTAACAAAAAATACGTAATTTTCCGTCAAATCTGAGAAAACTAGTGCTTCAATTTGAGATAATAAGCATATACTCAAGGGGGGATTTAGATAAGCACTGATTTAGACCGCCTAAACATATCATTAATGGCAAAACTATAATTTAAATTCGTCGTCGTTTTTATTAGAACAGAATAATTATTCACGCTAAGTCTACTTAACCGAGCAAATTGAAATATGCTAATGGGTCGTGACAAATAGTCTGCAAAGATGCAAAAATGGAGGAATTTTGCAAAATTTAAGAAAATCCACCCGAAATTCCGCGCAATCGCACCTCATTTTTGCCTGGAAAGGCGTTTTCCTTTCCGGTTAAAATACTATTTGAAAATTAGAGAGAAAAAGAAACGGAGAATAAAACGAGAGAGATAATAGACATGTAAGAGAATTCGAGGACGAGGGAGAAAGAGAGAGTGATAGATAAAAAGCCGTCAGTCGCCTGTGGCCGCTTCCAATCGGTGAGTGTCTATTTTTCCAATTTCTCACTCTCTGCCTCTCTCACCTTTGTCGCGCTATTTCTCTGTCTTTACTTTTCTCTAAGCTCTACCCTTTTAGGCACTATTTCTCCGTTTCAAGCTATTCCATCTATGCTGTGTTTGTATCGATTCCCACCGAGAGCTGGCAGTCATTGCTATTACTCTTTTTCTCTGATACTCGAAAACTTCAACACGTCTTTCTTTACTATCTTACTTTTCTGCTTCTTTTTCTCTCTGGATTTCATAGTCTCTAAATTATTTCTCTTCGAAACCTCTCCCTCATTTTCACTCGATCTTTCACCATCTTTTTCATAGTCTAGGGTTATTCTTTTTCTTTTTTTCCATTGTGCCATTGAAGCGAATAAAAACGGCCGGAGGAGCTTAAAAAAATGGAAAAAGTGGGTGGAGCCAAAGTAATTCGGAAACATCGCTCAAAATATGCACAAATTCGGCATCGAACTGACAAAATAATTCTTTTTTCTTCAAAAATGAGCATTCTAAGATTAAAAGCGTGAAAAATCTGGAAGATTTTTGAAATTTTCACGAAAACATGCATTGAAAGAAAAATACTTTGTCACATTACGACAAGGAAGCTTTTACGCCGAGTAATTAACGTAATTAAATAATTCAATTTATTAAGAATACTCGAATATGTGTGGTCTAACAAAGTTGTATTCAGAAATATATACATGCTTCTTTCCAAATAGCATAAGTTCATGAATATATACCGAAACCCGACTACACAACATATATTTAGGTTTATACTATCACTTTACAAAGTTCGAGAATAAAATTCTGAGATTAATGTGAAATTTGGCAATTAATAAAAGTAGTACGATAAAACTAATTAAAGGAACCGCTTTAAAACGACCTCCTGTATTCCCCACCCGCTTTTTTCTTTTCCCCAGTCTCTCCTCAAAAAGCGCATGTGGAATACAACAAGGCCCTTTAAAACTTGGAAAAGTTTATTCGATGCTATCCTCATATTATTTTTAATTAATTGTCTAATTTAGGGATATGTTTAAGCATTCATTTTCTTGTATGATTTATCACATTGCTGACCGCACTGTTCGACAATAGCGGTTTTGTGTTCCTCAGTCATTTTTACAACTCTTAACAGGAAAGTTGGAACGCCTAAATATAAATGGGTTAACTTATCTGAATTTAAAAATATATTATATATATTAAGGTCTGAATACCATCATATAATAAATGTGGAAAAATGAGATAGAAGGTCTAGCTTTTAAAATATCTTCAACGATCTTTGAAAATCTTTTGTTTTCCCTCGTTTTTCATATTCATTTCGTATGTAACAATAGCCCCCTTGCTGAAGAAAGTGCGTTCGAATTTTTCATATTTATGCAGTATTCATTTCAATTTCGTCATTTTTATAGGAAAAAATCGCGAGGAATGCACTCTTATATTTTTATAAGTATGAGGGAAAATATCAATTAGAATATAAAATTTCGTTACCATCAATTTGCTGAACTGCAATAGCGGCCAGTTGGCAGAATCCTCCTTTAATTGCATGAGTATATCCACTCTCGTCGACTTCCGTCCAAATCGTCATGCAAATCCTTAATTATCGAGTTAATTTCCCCAATTATCTCCGATTAATTAGCATAATTGCGCCTAATTACCCCGTTAATTCCTTCCAGCACTTGCCTTCGATGTGCTCCATGATTTCGGCGATGTTAATTCGAGGCGACGAAATGTGAAGTCTCTCGATGATTCTTCGCTCCTTTTTCCATTGCTAAAGTTGATTACGTTAATCAAATATTTGAACTAACGTAGTCGCTAATAAAAACTGATATTAACCTTGATAAGCTTGATGATAGCTGCGTTAGAAATACAGTCGCTTTTGAGTTGAATGATCTTAGCGTTCAATCTTAATAACTGCTCGTCAGTGACGTTACATTGTAAGCTCCACATCACGACGCTACGGGCCATTTTCGCCTAACAGTTTTTTAAATTAACGCTTAATTTGATAAAGTTTTACTTTCTCAGTATCCATTATACATCGATCCATAAATTGGTAGTCATTCGTTAAGAAACTCAAGTCGATTCTGGGAGATTGAATCGCATTTAAGAATAGCACGACTAGACGATGGTCATTCGTTCTAAAAATTGATTTTAAGTCCGAAAAGTATTTGTTTTGTTCACCTCAAAATTACCGATTTCGTGTGAATATCGACAACATTGCCTCTTTCACGAGTCATCTCCTTGTGCCAAATACTTATAAGACCTTCGAAACAGGGCTGAAAATTTCAAGTTGAGGAAATTTGCCAACCTTCCACAACTTACAATTTCGATCGATATATTTTTCCGGACATAGCTTTTCTTGATGAGTTTAAGAAAGGCGGTGAAAGCGTGTAACGTGCAATCAGGACAGTCTTCGTGACGTCTAAAACTTTCCAAACATTTTTTTGCTAAAAATACCCCACTCTTACGCCACTGCGCTACGATACTCCACCATTTTGTTCGCAATTCTCGGCCGTCCGTTTAACTTCGTTTGGTAGCGAATAAAAATGGTCGTTTTCTAGGAAAATTTCATTAAATATAATAAATAAATGGAGTTACAGGTGCGTTTTCGCTCTCTTTGATAGAAATTTCTTCGAGATAGTTTCGAGCAGTTTGCGCTAAAGAATAGCAAAGTTCGTTCACTAACATCATATTTTGTTTGTCCTGAAAATTTAAAATCATTTGTTTTCCTATAAAATAAAAAATACAGCAAAATCCAACATATGTATGATATGGGCCATGATTTCCTTTGGCAAATCGTTCCACCCAGTTTGAGACTTTGGCAGGTATGAAGAAGTCGAGGGTCCCATGGCTAATCTCTTCGGTGGTATATTATAGTCCTCATCTGAGAATAATAGTTTTAAAAATGTCTAAATCAGCAACTTGGAAACCTCAAGCCATGCGAAATAGTGCGAGAAAAGAATCTTTTCGCTACCATTCCTCACTCTATTTCACATGGCTTGAGGGCTTAAGGTTTCCAAATAGCCGCTTAAATCAAAATTTTACCTATTTCCATTTTTTCGACCACCATTTTCCGGTACATTTCTGTATAATTGAGTGGGAAAGTTTCCCTCCTTTCAGAGAATGTGATGGAGAAAATCGATGGGTGGAATAGGGGTTATTCCAGCCAAATAAGTGTTGAGGGGTCTATTGATATTGATCAGCGCTGAAAACCGTCTCGCTTATCACCAAATATTTTCCAACGTACTCTAGACAGTTTCGAAAAATTTCAATGCAAATAAAAGAGCTTTACATATCTTAGAAAATACTATTTTAAATTAATTTTTATAACTTTGAAAATAATATTTAAAAGGTATTTTATAATTAAGAGAATTTATTGGATGAAAATAGTAAAATGAAAGGTCTTATTGATTTTCTCAAGGCCATGATATCATATAAGTGATAAATCGTGGAGTAACTACGTAGATTACTGATAAGAGACCTTTGCACTCATAAACATATGACACGTTATTTATAAAAATCGAGTTTTCTATAGTGGGGGGTGGTACTCAAGAAGTCGACTCTCAAATTTCGAGTTGATTTTTTGTCCCTTGGGGTTTTCGACTACACTGATGACGAATTTGACAGTTAAAATCTGATCCGATCACTTGTTCCGCTTGTTCAAGAACGTTTCAGAATCGTGTTCAATTGGCTTCTGCGAGCATTTTGATACCAAACTCGAATTTTTCCCATGCAGAATAACGAAAATATAATTTTTCAGAACGACCGGATCCCGACCTTCCGGAACAGGCGGACCGGGTTTTAACCGTCAGATTCGTCATCAGCGTAGTCGAAAACCCCCAGGGACAAAAAATCAGTTCGAAATTTGAGGGTCGACTTCTTGAGTACCATCCCATATTCGATTCTTACGAAGAACGTGTCATATGAAGTACCGATATAGGCTTCTTGTAAAAGCCGTACACTCGTCAAATCTATATGACTGTATACAAGGAATAAGAGTAGGGAAAGTTAGGCTATGTTTGGCCTCAAAATGATGAGCAGCATGTGCAGAGAGTTATTTATAGAAAAAAGTTAACCTAACCTATCGAGCCCCTATCCTTGTCCCTATTTTGCTAGTGTACGACTCTTACAAGAAATCACTGATATGACGATAAGATTTTTTAAAATAAATAAATTCGAAATCATGATGCAAAATAAGTTCAAAATGGGGGTAGAGAAACTAGGGGTCTGAAACGAAAAATGATGAAATAACCATGGAGAAAATGTGTAAATAACGACGGCCGGTGAAATAGAGCTAGTTTAAAAGAGAGTTAGAGAATCAGGTAAACGAAAAGAGGTAAGAGAACAAAAGTGAAAAATATCAGCTGGATTCAAGAGCGTACAAAAGAAACGAATATAAAATCAATTCTCTTCAATTTTTCCGAATGTTGAAGTTCATTAAGAGTGAGTAAGTCTTTGAAAACCGCGATATAAAAGAAATAAGAATAAATAGAGTAATAAAATTGGCATAATTACGGTAATTGAGTATTTAATTAGACAATTAAAGTCTGAAGTTAATTAGAAGCATTGCCCTTTATTTTCAGCGAGAGGCAGTTTCCTTCTTTCCTGAACCGTTCATTATCGTCCACGAAGTCCAACCACTTTGCTTTATTCTTTCCCCTCCTTTAACTAGCATAATTAGAGGCAATTAAGTATTTAATTAGACAATTAAAGTCTGAAGTTAATTAGAAAGTCCTTTTATCTTCAGCAAGTGAGTCTCCCCCTTTCCTGGGCTTGGACCCAAGTTCAACTTACAACCCTTGTAAGTTGAATTTGAGTCCAAGCCTTGAAGTTCGGCCATTTTGCTTTATTCCTTCTTTCTCTCCTTCATTTTCATTTTTCACTCCGTTTTTTTCTTCATTCTTTTACTCGTATTTTCATTTTTCCGCTAATTCAGGTTTTTTCTCAAACATATTTTTATGTTGCATTTTACATTTTCTTCGTTAATTTTCTATTGAAGGGCATTTTTCTTGCAGCGCGCACAAAATTTCTGTTTCTTTTGAATCGGGGAAGTTGAGAAATCCGGGAAAGTGCTCCATGGATGGAAAAAGCTCGATGGGTGATTCGGGAAGCCTCCCGGCGACGATGCTGGTCGTAGGTGAAGAAGTGCGCATCGATGAGGACTACAATAACGAGTTCAAAATGCACACCAGGAACTTCATCAACGAGGTTTTTGAAGACAAAAACAACTTTAATTTTTTGGAAAATTCTAAATGTTTCCTATTTTGCCTAATCTTCCTCACTTGAAATATTAAAAAAAATTTAAATCACATATGTCAAATCCTTTTCTTGAAAATAGGAGAAACCACTTGATCTTCAATAATTTTTAGAAGATTCCTTGAAATCAAAATTTTGTGTTTATTTAAAGAATACAAATAAATAGCATTTTCAGCTCCCTCGCCGCATGCAGGGCATCGACAACGGCCGCGTGGTGCGCACGACTCAGCCTAATAGCAAGTCAACGAAATTAAAAATAAATTTTAAAAATAGCATTTGTTTAATTTCAGGACGATCTGCGCGTTTCTCAACTCCGACGGCGGCTCGATTTATCTCGGCATTTCTGACTCGGGCCACGTGGTCGGCCTGAGAATGACACAGAGTCTAGTATTTTTATTTTAAAAATTCGACCCGCAAATTACCCCTCGCAGAAAAATAGTGATCTTTTCGAAAGATAAAGAAGACATGCTCTTTTCTCTCTCAATATGACACGCTATTTTTTCTGCGGGAGTGATTTGCGGGTCGAATTTTGAGGAGTCTGTCCTTCAGATCGATCACTTCTATTTCTCGCTGTACGAGTGCCTCAAGCGCTTCACGCCCAAGGTGCCAACTGAATTGATTAAAGGTATTTTTTTAAAAATAAATTAAAATAAAATAAAGAAAATTTTTAGTGGCTCTTCTGCCCGTGAAAGACACTGACGACGGCACTTTGGACCACTTGAAAACCGAACAGGACGAAGACCACCTCAGCGATGACGAGTTCATCAATGTGAGACAAGATACAAATGATGAAATGGAGAAATAATTCCAGCAATTCAACTCGAACGCGCAGACCAAGTGCCACACTATCGGGCTGCCCTATTGCAGCTGCGAGAACTCGCTCAAACTCGAGCACTCCGACCTGTACGTCATCGTCATCAAAGTGATTTTTGAAAGAATACAAATTTTAGTCAAATTTCGAATTTCATTTTTTTTTCTGTAGGGAGTAAACCACTTTATTTTGTGATATATTTTGAAAAAAAAAAACCATTCGTTTAATTTTTAAACCTCCCAATATCAAGAATACCTTGTTTTTGAGGTTTAGCGAAAAATGGTCTATTTTTCTGATTTAAAAATGATTGGTTTTTAGGTTTCCAAAGGCGCTCCCGGCGTGGTGTATCAGAACGAGGAGGGGCTGGCGTATTACCGCAGGTAGAAAAATACAAATTTCAACAACTGAAAATTTTTAAAGTCATTTTCAGAAACGGCTCGAATCGCATGTTGATGTTCGACGACTTGGCGAGGGACGCTGAGCGCGAAGCTCGCAGTTTGAGTGGGTTTTTTTTTCATTTCAAAAATAAAATATTTTCTGAAAACGCAGAAAAATTTTTTATTTTAAAATGAATAATCCCGCATTTTCCAGATCCCTTGGCGCCCCGTCTTCCGTCCTGGTTCGACGATGTGTGCAGAAACCCGAAAAAGGAGCAGAAAATAATCAGACTTTAGAAGCTTCGGGAAAATCCAGGGAATTCCCGAACATTCAGAATCAAGGCTGTAAATGCTTAGATACGCGCGTGTACACGCATAACGAGAGTGTGTCCTATCGAGAAAAAGAAAAGAAGGCATGATTTCCCATGCTCTCGAAAATATACTATTTCATTATGCGTATCTAAACATTTACACCCTATCAGAAACAGCATAGATGGTATAGGAGAGCTTCCAGGCACAGCTAGTTTACCCGTTTTTGTTTAACTTTAACTTTAGGAAGTTCATAATTATTACAATTGCTAACATCTTTGATAAACCTGTTATACATGATTTATTCAATTCGCAACGAAAACAACATTTTGGATAACAAGATCATATAGATATGGCCAGAGTCATGAAAAACAGCGGAACTTGAGCAACACATTTCGGAGATTATTATCCTAACTATTATTATAATTGTCTAAAGGTTAAAGCTAAATGTGACGAATTTCTAAAGGTCTATTTACGATCTTCGACTTTTCTGCAAACTTTGCACTAACAACACTAGTTTTTTCATCGAATTTACGGTAAGTTGAAAGAACTTGGGCTAAAAAGAACTAACAATAAGACTTCAAATCTTTTTCTAAGGAAATTAAGCTTGGAGTTAGCTGAATTTAAAACCTAAAGTTAAAATAACCTTTTTGAAGTTAAACGCACTTCCTAACATGGAGCCAACAAATCAGCAAGGGGATAGAGGCGATGGTGATCAAATAGGCTTTTCTAACGGTCTGCGAAAAAATCGGGGCGACTAGTGCAGCGGAAAATGCCAAAGTAGGAGGAAGGGTGCGGTAAATCGATACAGAATTTTCCACGGAATATTCCGAGCTTTTTCCTTCTTCTTCAACTTGTTCAGTATAGCTTCCAGTGGTGTAGAAATTGTCGAGCAGCCTGAAAAATGGAGATTTTTTTTTTCAAAAATTCCAACGTAAGAATTCTGAATGAATAGTTTTTAAAAATCAACTCGTTTTTTTAGATTTACAAAAAATTAAAGGAAATAGACCCACTTGTCCTTTTCATCGTAAACCCGCCTGATCCAGTTTCGAAGTCCGTCTTTGTCTCTGGGAACGTCTTTAATATCGTACCGCTTCACGTGAACGTGCACTTCCCTGCCCTCGAAAGGACCGCAAACGAACTCGAACATACCCGGGGCGAGTCCGCGGCGGTTGGGAAGTCTGAAACTTTTTTGAAAAATTTGAAATTATTGAAAAGAATCACAGAATATACAAAATCAAGGAAATCTTACATATTAAAAAATAAAATGTTTAATAAAATTTAAAAAAAATGAAAACAATCTCCACCTCTCCTGCCCGTACGCAATCGTGACGTCGTAAATTGCATCCAGCGAGTTCAGATGTTCGACGGCCAGTTGAATGCCGCCCACACGGGGACTCAGCACGTTTTCCAGGGGGCGCAAACTCTAAAAGTTATTGTTTGTTTTACTTTTTGAAGAACAAAAAAATAATCAAATTACATTTTTCCTACAGAACTCCTGGCTCGATTCGATCAACTTGGGCTTTTTCTTTGTGTATCTCGTGCCTGAAAATGAAAAACTCAAATGACAGAAAAATCGAAACTAAAAAAGATGGCAAAATTTGAGACTTGATCGAGCATTGAAACCCGAACAATGATATAAGATAGAGACAGAAAACGACGAAATAGCATAGGGGACATAGAATGCAAAAGAAGTGCGAAGAAGGGAGAGAAAGACCCGATCGGGTTTTTTTTTCGGGTCTAAATTTGCAACCCTGATCGTACCCTCTGGAAAAATGAGCAGCCAGTAAGGGTCGTCTAGCGAATTGAGCCATCTGAGCTGGCGAAGCACGGGCGTCTGCACGAAATCGCCGAACCGGCGCACATAGATGTAGCCATGCTTAAAGTTCGAACATTTTATTGTATCGGTCAAACGAAGTGACAGCTCGTATGCTAAAAAGCACCTTGCGAGAAACGAGAGTTAGCGGGGGACAATGGAAATAGCGATACACAATTTCCTCTGCCTCTCTCACCTTTTCTTCCTAATGATTCAACACACGAGACTTCACTTCGTTTGACCAGTACATTAAAAAGGCTACCCTTCTTGAAAAATTTCAGAAAATACCTGAAAGATGTACCACCCGAACAGCGGAGTGTAGTGGATCGCGTGTTTGACCATAACGCGGAAGCCCTGCTCGTTGTTTTGACGAGCCGCTAGCATCACAATCACGGCCCAGTCGACTGAAGAAAAATGTTGAAAATTCAAAATTAAAGCATCATCTATCTAAAGAATTATTAAATGTCTACAAATTCATTAAGCATATATTTTAAAACAGATTCTCTGTAATATTCGACGATCTCAAGGAAGAAGTCGGACCAGAGATACCAAATTCGTTTCTGAAGGGGTTTTTGAGTGTTTTCTACCTGTATTCGACCTGGAGAACACGGTTTTGGGGGTTTTTCCCGGAGTTTTCAAGTCCAGGTTCGGGTACCAGGGTCCGGGGGTCAAATTTCAAAAGTCATTCTTATATCCTAAATTGTATATCAGATTGTTCGGCTCGACGAGCTGAGTCGATTGGTGCGAATATTTTCCGAATCCGACCTTCCTATCACAAGTTACGACTAAAAACAGTGCAAAAGTGTCAAAAATCATGGGTCTTCGGGAAAAAATCGAAATTTATATACATTGTTGTCTGTATTACCTCCCAATATTTTCACCGAACAAAGTACATGCCCTGCTCATGCTAATTCAAAAATAATTTCGAGGTAATAGAGACAACATTCTATCGAAAAATCGGCCCGAAGTTGGACTTGAAAATTTCGAGTTTTCAAAAATC
>LIAE01007047.1:439-11008 GCA_002287525.1 Diploscapter pachys
AGCGAGACAGGGTAGCCGGTCGGTATGCGCGACTACTGGCCTAAGAAAATTCAAACAAATCAAACGAAAAAACCTCAAAGAACTTACCTTAAAAACTGCAAGGCCGGGCTGTATGTGGGTTCCAAAAAGTGAAATAAATCGTCTCCTACGTTTACACGCTAGTTGTCATATAGGCCTCTTTACCAGAGGCAGAGAGAGAGAGAGAGAGAGAATTACAGTATTCTTTTCACTTTCTTCCCTCTTCTTCCTTTCCTTTCTTCTACATCTTGCGCTACCCCATAGAACTCTGAGAACCTTAACTTCATGCATCATACTATACCGTTGGCTATCCACATAGACTTCGGTAAAGGAAATTTACTTTTAAATTTGCATCTTCTGTAGTAGCAGGATCTATTTTTCTACACATACATAGGACAACCGAAGCACTTATTCTACCATTAATTGTTACTTAATTGTCTACTGTAATTAACTCCATGAAAAGTAATGATCATCTATCTATTCAGGCCAATATAGGGCTCATTCGAACTCAAACTTCGACAACTCAATTCCGACCCGAGTAATTCTGTAGTGAACTATTCATGAGAATACTTATTATAACTGTCAAAAGCTAATCTTATAAGGGGATTGAGCTTAAATTCGAGTCTAGGATGGCAATCTGCTCAGCAACCAGTTTTAATCAGATATAACTCCGCAGTATCAATTTAAAATGAAACCATTGGATTGATAATACAGCTAATAATAGCCATGATAATTCGTCAATAACAGAAAACTACTGTTAAACAATTGTGTCAGTAGACTCATACAATCCAAACAGCACAGATGTAAGCATGACAAAAACTTTTCCTATAAAATGATTAATGGTCAGAGCATTCAATCCATTCGATACGATAATCATAAATTATTAGAAGTCCTTTATTTAACTCTTCAACTCGGTCGGATAAATCTGAAAATATAGAAAAAAAAGATTTTTTTACGAAATAAAAAAGCGAAATGAAAATAAACTTCAGATTCAGATTCCCCGTGCTTGATTATCCTTCTCCACCAGTTTTTGTCATTTTCGCATAAAAAAAGATGAATTTTATCATTAAAACTTCCGTGGATAATTCTTGCAAAAGTAAATTCATATCATTTTTGGGGTAACAGAACCCGAACACTACTCACATCACCTTTTACACCCAAACTATTGCCATTGAGAGCGGGGAATCATGCCCACTCTTCCACAGGAGCACGCCTTAATTTCTGGTCAATTTCGACGATTCACTGGACCTTCCCTTCTCCCTTTCCTTTTCGCTCGCATTGCGTTTGTTCTCTCCATCTCACGCGCTATTTCTCTTTTCTGACTTTATACAGGGGAACCACATTTTTGGCTAAAAGTACCCATTTCCTGAACCAAAATCGATCGGGTTTTTTTACGTTGCACACCGCGGGAAAATTGCACATCTTTTAGTGCAAATCCCACCTCAATTGGATGATCACGTCTTTAGATATAAATATGCACAACACACTTTACAAAAACACTAATAGTTTTGAGTTTTGATAAGAAATTGAAGAAAACATGTCAATGATAATCGCGTAATTCAATGCAAAACACAATAGCAATATAAAGCTCAAAAGCAATACTCAACTCAAAAACAATGCAAAACTCAAAAGCAATACAAAATTCAAAAGCAATACTCAACTCAAAAACAATACAAAACTCAAAAGCAATATAAAACACAACAGCAATGTAAAGCTCAAAAACAATACTAAACTCAAACACAATTCAAAATATCTCCTAACAATCAATGAAATCTATCTTTACCAATCAATGCAAATCTCATCTATCATATCTCACATCAATCAACTGTACCTTCATATTCATATTTGCTATCCAATTAAAAAATTCAATCAACCATTTAAAATATTTCTTTGTCATCATTCAATTATCAATTATTCCATTGACATCATTTTCTGAGTCTTCAAAAATTTCAAGCTCCTTTTCATCCATAAAATGCAAAAAAGAATCGAACTCTCGAATCCACCAATCTCGCATCATATACTTAGCATAAGGTCACACGCGCTATCCACTTGGCCATCCAAGTATGCTCGCGACTCTCTTCTTTCAGAGACATTCGGAATAAAAAGCCCATTCTCCCCGCAAAGAAATAGCATGCGGGGATGAGAGAGCAAAAATGCTAAAGGCGAAATCATTTATATAATAAGGATAATTACCTAATTATCTCATCAAACCCAAACAAAATCTATACGTTGCACACCGCCGGAAAATTCTGCATCCAACCATATATATTATACTATTGATATCACAAGTTAAACCATTCTTCCTTCAAAACCTGATCTCTTTCCATTTCTCTCGAGTGATAAGCGGTTTGCCTCATTTTATTCATTGCCGAATCCCTCCGTGTTGTCGATGACAATGGTGAACTTCTCCGAGAGCTGATCGTAGCTTCGGTATGGCGGTAGATCTAGTCCATTGAAGCATGTGTGGCTTCGAGGCAGCCAGTTTTCCTGCAAAGTTTCTTGATAAATTTTCGAATTTTCAAAAGAGAAAATTATAATCGATATTTAGAGCTCAATTCCAGAAAGGTAAAAATATTCAATTTTCGAAACTTTCTATGGAGTCGAATATTTTACCATTTTTCATATAAGTTCAACTTTAGAAAAATAAGAAAGAAAATATCTTTAAACTTTCTTTCGATTAAATTTATTTATTCATTTTTTCCAAAATTCAATAATCAAACTTATGTTCTTCTTCTTCAAACAAATCAATAATTAATTCAAGAAACCGATGTTTACCATGCCAACTTTCTCGATGCAGAAGAGCTGCGGTTCGGTTGAGCCCATGAGCTCGGAGAATCCCCCCACGGGGACTCGGCAAGTGCCCGTCACGAACTGCAATAACCTCGCACGCTTCTCGTGGTTCAGACTCCACACCCACTGCCAGAACCAGGTGACCTGAACATTTCCAATAGTTTCCATTTCTAGTTTTATTTTATTTTCTCTTCAAAAAATAAGAGATTTTCAGTTTTTTTCATAAATTATATGTCCTTCTTTTTCAGTAGAAATTAGTTTTCTATTAAAAATAATCAAGTTCCACTTTTCCAAATTATAAACATCTTTAAGAAAAAGGATGAAAATTCCTTAATTTTTCCTACATAAAATCTGACATTTTGAAAATAAAAAATGACCTGTTCACTCCCAGGCTCATAATTTCTGTAGACGGTGTTCCTCTGCCAATCATCCACATCGATTTCCTGCATGCCGCACAGTAGCATCTCGAGTTCCCTTTCGTCGAAATTCTGCAGCCACTCCACCGGGAGCACCGAGTTGAAGCCGTCGAAAAACGCCTAAATTATTTCTTCCTTATGGTTTTTTAAAATGTTTCTTTCAAGTTTATTGAAACAAAAAAATCATCCATCTTTTCAAATCTATAAAAATTATTCTGTATTATAAAAGGTGAGTGAATTCTCAAGATAAGCTGCGAGTGAGCTAGAATATCTTCAATGAAGACTAGGTTTTCTATCTGTCTAATAAATGAGCCTCAGACAGCCAAGACATTCCATTCTTTCTATTTCAGGTAGGAAACATTTGCGAAACCATGTCTTTTTCATCCTCATAAGCAAAATTTAGCAGGAATTTTTTTTCAATTTTAGCAAAAAATATTTTTAATAATAATTAAAAATAACCTGCGTTTGCTGTTCGACGCCTCGGTTGAATCTCCACTGAACGAGCAGATCGATGTACTCGTTCTTGGTCGCCTCCGTCACGCGGATTCCCGCTCCACCAGGCTTCAGTTCGTAGGTCTGAAAAAAACGCTCTTAGAAAAAAAAATTTTCATAACAAACAAAAAATTATCAAATGAGAAATAGAAAGGTATGAAACGAATAATATTTAAGTCAAATATTGTTTTCATAAAATATGAATTTTGGCGATAAACAAAGTTTCACCTTCCATTTGCCGAGTAGCTCGTAATCGGCCAGGAAGTACAGGTCCTTGCACTCGTCGATGTTGTTGTTTTTGATCCACGTCATCCAGTTGTAGAGTTCAAAATCTACCTGCAAAATTCAATTTTAACAGATAAAATCACTAATTTTCTGTTAAAATAAATCCGAATTTATCTTACAAAACAGGATTTTTTTTCTTAAAACTATGTCAGAGAAAAATTACAAATATTTTCTAGGGATACAGATAAATTCCTTAAATAACGGAAAAAATGACCTGCTCGATGTCCTTGAGCGTGATCCTTTTATTGAGCATCTTCTTGAAGAAGGGCATCGTGAAACCGGAATGGATGAACTTGCCGTGGAACAGGGCCTGAATTTTGTTCATTTTTAGAATTTTAAAACCCTAAACAGTAAAAAATATCAAAGATTCCATAAATCGCTGACTTCACATATCAAAAACTTTAGGAAATATCAAAAAGTAAAGACAAATAAAACTGTACCATAGCAATAAACCTCCCGATGAACTCGAAGCACTTGAGGTGGTTGGAGTTGACGGACAATGCGGGATTGATCTGCAGCGAGTTGTTGTTGTTGCCCGCGCACATGAACAGATAGCGCATTGGGTTGAGCATTTCGTGCGACAGAAGGAAAAACCATTCTCTGCAAAAATAATCAATAAATTAGCAATTTTCTGGGGAAATCAAAAAGATTCATTTTGTGAGATTCTCAGAAGGTTAATGAAGTATAAGTGTTTCGAGAAAAAGTTTAACTCTTTGAAAAAATATACATTTCATGAGATTTATCTTTCAATCTTTTTTGCATTTTCACAAATCATAACGATTTTTTCTTTGTGAAAAGACCTGAATATGTTCCAAATTTTCCATAAATTCAACCAATTACCACTTTGAATATTGGAAAACAAATCTATTAACAAAAATAAATAATTACCTGGCCACACCATCATAGTCGAGTCGCTCTTCTTCCGGATTGCAAATCTCGTAGACAATTTGAGACGCATCTATAAATTTTGCAATGAATTATCACGGTCGGTTTTCTCTATCTATCCTTCAATACACGTCAATATGCGAGGAGAGTTTTTAAAATTCGTCATCATGTATAAAATTGCAACCTTGCTCTTCGTTCCTGAACTCGATGTAGAGCCGTCTGCGCAGATCGAGCGGATTTTTGTTCATGATTTCCTGGAACGAGTCCTCGAACACATTCGTCCGAGACACTGTGATCTTCACGAAATTCGGCGTCGAATTTGACTGCAAGTTATAAAATTGAAACAAAATAATAAAATCTCAGTTTTCCCTGCTAAATTTCCAAATTTTAAAATGTCATGCGATAAAATTTAGAAACGTTTTTAAATTATTTTCAGAAAAAAAGAAAACCTTACCAGACAACGACGTCTGAACTGGGCGATTTTCCAGCGGAACGTCCTTTCAAACAGCCTCTCCATGCCGGTCATCTCGATGGGGCCAACCTGAAAATCATAAGTTACTCTCAAAAATCCCAAAAATGAATGACATAATGATATCCTACTGTAAAAATAAGGAAATAAAATAAGAAATTCCTTTAAAATAATAGCAAAATAAAGTTAGTTTTATATTGAAAATTTGGGAATTTCTTACCGGTCTGCCGGTCCTCGGATCGTTGTAGGTGGCCGTTTTGTTGACGTGGTCGAAAAAGAATGGCACGCCCTGGACGGTGAATCGCTTCTCCCACCTCAAAGGGAGGAGTTGGCCGAAGACTCTAGAAAAAGTCATCTTCAACAATTCCTAATTCCTAATTTTCTTATCATTTCAAAATAACTTTAATTCTAGATTACTTTAATCAACAAATTCTTTTAAATACCTTCCAAAATTAAACTTTGAAAAATCTTACTCCTGAGTCCTTGGGTCCTCCCAACGAGTGATTTGATTGAAGTGATTGAAGAAGTAGACCCTGCCGGAGCCGGTGTCGACGCGCTTCTCCCAACCCTCGGGCAACAACCCCAGCGGATCATCGTTCTTCACCGCCACTCCGCCTGCTGCGCCATTGCCTTGCTGAAAAATTCTCATAAATTTATCAAATTTTCTATTTTTTGTCACAAATCGTGCTCGCCGACCTGCAACAGGAAGCGTTGTCCCCAGCGCTGCATGGCCTGGTCCCTGCCACTCTGCCATTGCTCGTGTGCCTCGAGTATGTTCGCTGCTGGGCACCACCACCTCGCACTACACGTGTTGTGATCCACGTAGTACACCTCAAATTTACAACGTTTACAAATTTTATTCCAAGTTCGAAAAAAATCTTATCAATTTTTATCAAACTTCCTCAAATCGACCCACAGATAAATAGCTTGTCATATCGAGAGAGGAAAGAGCATCGCTTCTTTTTCTCTCACAAAAAATATACTTTTCTTGGGAGTCAATTTGCGAGCCCAGTTTGGAGAAGTCTGATTTTTATTCATTTGTCATTGAAAGATTTCATGATTCACTAGAAAAGTATTCGCATAAATATCATGTTTTCAGAGAACTCAAAGTAAAAAAAAAAACCAAGGATGTCTAGACAGTTTCAGAATATCATCTTGCACTATAATTTTTCTCGAATACTAAATTAGAAAGATAAAAGGCTTGTGCGATTTACCCGTCCATAATTGTCGCGCTTCATCTCCCAGCCGGCGGGGAGTGGCTGATTGGAAGGCCGTTCCCAGGTGGTCGATTTGGTGGTGTGATCGACGTAGTACTTGCGGCCGTACTGGTCGAAACACAGCTCCCATCCCTCGGGCAGACGCTCGTCCGTTGCATTCGAGCTGCCGGTCTGAACAAATTCAAGCCATCAGAATAAAACACAAGCTTTTCTGTAAGAATGATAACTTTTCATTGAAAGTTATTTAATTCTTAAGAAAAAGACATTGAATAAAAAATGAATTAACAAATAGTTTCATTCATTTTTCTCGCTTTTTTCAATCTCTTTCACAATTAATCAATCATCGAAAATAACCACATCGTTTCAAATAAGGGCTTATCGTTTGGAAAAAATCGATTATTTATTTTTAGGAAATATTTACTCTCGTGCTTGTGATTTGGCGCAGCATGGTAATAACTTTTAAATATTTTCAAAAACAATCTCATTTTTACACATTTTAGTTTCTTCAAATCACATAAAAATGGTTCTTTTTTTCACTTTCTCGTATTTCAATATTTTTTTTTTCGATTTTTCAAGCTATGCAATCTTTTACCTGTCCAGTGGGAGCGACTGCCGTGGTGACTATGCCTCTCGAGTTGTTGCCGTTGATTCCCGCGGACGAGATTTGATTGACGGCTGCTGGATTCGTCCCTGTCGAAGGCAATGGGTCTGGGGACAGATTCGGCGCAGGCGATGTGCCTCAAAATATTTTTTTTTAAATCAAAGATAATCCACTATTAATTTTTTCAAAGCTGAAGATCCAATGATAGCTTATCACAAGATTCGGTTTTGTCATTGTTAGAGTATAATCAAAATTATTCATCATTTCAATTCCCCAAAAATAAATTGAAAATTTAAAAAATGCAAAATCCCTATATAAGACATTATTCTTAAGAATCGAGTTTTTATAGAAAGGAAATGGTACTCAAAAAGTCGCCCCCAAATATTAAAGATAACTCCATTTTTGCGGCACCTGATACTGACACTGCAGTGTCAATGTTAAACTTTTCAATGTCTGCTGAAAAAATTCACCAATTTCGCGACAAATGGATTTAATGTGTTCAATATCGACGTTTTGTGGAAATGGACGACTAGTTAATTGATATTGCTCAATCCATCTACAAATGCATTCAACGCCGCCCCTGAACACACTGTCAGCCTAAATGTCTTGAATTATTCAATGAAATATAAATTATCTTAACCTACAGGTATATCCTCAATAAAGTAAGATATTTAGTATACTTACATCAATTGACAACGACCTGCAACAATCTCCTATTTCGATCAGGTCCTTTCCAATTTTGTCATCCTTGCTCTTCAGCCGCTTATTTTCATTTCGCAATCTGATTCTCTCAAGCGCCTTGTTTTTCCTGTGCTTCCGGGAATACAACTTGTCAACTTCAAGTTTATACTGAAAATATATTTTATGCAAGAATGTATGTCTAAATTGTAATGAAGACATGTCTTCACTTATCATCATAAAATATAATTCTTCATGATTATGTTATTCATTTTATGCTAATTTTCGATTTTTTTCTTTTCGGAGATGGATAAAGAATCTAATTTCCCGCTCAAAAATGCATAATTTATCCAGTTTCTATGAGTTTTCCCGTATGACTGGCGGCTCCTAATTTAGTTACAAAATTATATCAAATATGTAATAATTTAATTTAATAAAAGACATAAATTTACCATTTCCTTCTTGAATTTTTTCTTCGCTATATTTAACTGTTTTCGATCTTCTTTAATGCTTTCCTAAAATATATCAAATTCTTTTTCATAGAAGGTTAAAATTATGATATTCAAATTTTCGTAAGCCTATTTTGTAATTTATATTTTATCATTGAAATATTTATTAATGGAAAGGTAACTAACGAGGTCATTTATTAATTCCTTCTCACTCTCCAATTCGATCTGATTGTTGATGTTCCGCTCATCCGATAACAAATAGTTATGGATAAATAGCCTTGTATTGTTATTTATAAAATAATTTATTCTGTCGATGCTCCGGTTCGTACACTCTTCCAATGTTGAATCGAATTGAGATGAGATATTGTTCAAAGTGCTTTTAACCCAGGTCATCTTGGAGACTGCCTAAAATTATGTGCATTCTCATATGTGAATGTCTTCTTAAATTTATATTCAAATTTATCCTATTTCTAACAAATAGAATTGAACAATGAGAACTTACAGAACATTCAGATTATATATTTATCAGAATAAAAAGAGTAACTTACATACCTTCTCTTGCATCTCGTTATATAAATTAATGCCTTTCACTCTTGACGATTCCTTGGTTTTTATCAACTTAAAATTTTCACTATTAAAATGATTACATTGAAAATTCACAGAACCTCTTCCAATTGCTGTTTCATAGAATTCAATCCAGTTTTTTCTTCTAGATTTCTTTCACGATGCGCCTTTGAGCCGGCCTTGCGAACCTCTTTTTTCTGAATACATTTAATTTTGCTGATATTTGTTTCAAATTTAAGATTACATGCTCTGGATCTGGATTTTCCGTACGCTTTCTACGATCTTCTTTTGTCTTGAGCTTCCTCAATCCATCTATTTCTTCATCTGTTATCACTGTTATTAGACGCGCTAAAATTATTAATAATATAAAATATTCCCATGAAGTAAACTTACGTCCCCCAGGTGTCAGAGGTCGACCATATTTCGGTGAATTTGACTGCTGCTCAGTAGTTGGGTTCTGATTGGAGATTGAAGGTGAGAGGTCATTTGGTAGGCAAACCTGCATGGACGCCAATTCACCATGTGCCACGACTTGAACATCTCCTTGTTGCGGAACTAAACTTTTCATTCTTGTGAAATGGGGTCTATTCTTACCGTTTTGCATCTCAGTGTCTCGATCATAATCGGTAGAATCATGAGTGTTTAGGACTTCATTATGTCCTGGAAGATTCGAATATCGAAGACGCTCAATTTCACCACGAAGTGGATCGGTTTCGTATCCACTGATATTCATCAAATCTTCAGGATTTGTCTTGGAAATATTACATGCATCACAGATCAAATCTGATGGTAGTTGTGTCTGTGAATTGTTCAGATCGATGCCATCTTAACGAAATTATACTATGATTATTACCAATTAGATCACTATCTTTAAGTCCATATAATAAATTAGATTTCAAACTTTGTATACAGAATAAATAATATCAAATATTCCTATGGAGTAAACTTACATCCACCACGTGGCAAAGGTTGAGAGAATTTCGATGAAATTGGTTGCTGCCCAGTAGTTGAGCTCTGATTGAAGGTTGAAAACGAGGGACCATTTGATAGGCAAACCTGCATGGGTTCCGGAACTGGTACTTGAGCAAATGAAAGCCCCGATGGCTGGATTGTTTTGTCAGTAGTGTTTGAAGCCTTGGTTTGCGGAAGACTGCCAGACGCCAATGCACTATGTGCGACGACTTGAGCATGTTCTTGTTGTGGAGCTAAACTTTTCATATTGGTAGAAGTGATAGCGTTCTACATACCCATCGTAGAATTATGAGTGTTTGGGACTTCATGTCCTGGAAGGTTCGAATATCGAAGACGCTCAATATCATCACGAAGTGGATCGGTTTCGTATCCACCGACACCCATCAAATGTTCAGAAGGATTTGTCTTGAAAATGTTACATGCATCACAAGTCAGATCTGATGGTAGTTGTGTCCGTGAATTGTTCAGATCGATGCCATCTTAACGAAATTATATTATGATTATTACTAATTAGATCACTATCTTTTTTCTAGTATTCTTCCCTATGTGGAGGGGTCTGTTACATGGGTCCTATCCCTCCACCTCTTTCTATCTCTCGCGTCTCGCTCCCTTAGTCCCGCATCTGTCATGTCTTTCTTCACGGTGTCGATGTACTGTGTCTTCGGTCTTCCGCGGGGTCGTGTACTATCCAACTCCAGATTCCATGCTGTCCTTGCAACTTGATTCGAGTCTT
>LIAE01007049.1:0-17946 GCA_002287525.1 Diploscapter pachys
TTATGTTCTGTTGAACTGTTTCGCACAAATCGGAAAACAGGAATGCATCAACCTAATATATCTTGATAAACTGGAACGAAACGTCTATCATGACTTTCATCCAGTTTCAGCACAAAAATTCTTCGATTTTGCAGAAACTGATGGAGGTAACAAGTGGATGTGAAGTGAGATAACATCGAGACAAATCAAGAAATTTCAAGCCTACCCATAACAGGTCATTATCAGGAGGGTAGTAGGTCCATGAGTTGCCCCATATGTTAGAGTCTGAAATTTATATGGATTGAATTAATATTGCAGGTTTATTCAACCGAAAAATGCTAAATATCATAAATCAGTCTAATTCAATTATTGTGAGATGTGATGTTAACACAAAACACTAAATTCGCAGGAAGGATAAGCATTAAAGACTTGTAAGACCGGTTTCTCTGTCTGATTGAAATTTCATTAGCGGTGAGTATTTTTTCGTATCCATTGCAAGTCTTATACCTCTGGGGCAGGCGTGAGTCGCGTCTGGGGGAACGAAGGGGAAATAGTTGGGCCTGAAGATGGTACGGTAACAGACTTGATTCCACAAGATGGTTTTATTTCAGCAGTTGTAGCTTCAGGGAGCAGCACCCCATCTGAAGGTTCATCTGTACTTGGTCCAGAAATCAACGTGGAAGCTACTGCTGCTGGTAACGTTCGCTCGCCTGAAAATGGTAACGATCGCTAAGAGAAGTTTTTCAAGACTCTTTAAAGATTTGATAAGTTGAGGAGATAAATGATATGATGCTCGGAGAGATTTGTCCGCCTAAAAATGGGGGGCTCCGCGCATAATCTGCGCTTCTGCCGCTTTTCTCTCATATTTCGCCCAAATTGTACTTCCATTTCGTTCGTAATGTTTCTCAACGTCACAGAAATAGCATTTTAAAATGTGAGATTGAAGAAGACTTGATCATTGTCCTAACGCGGTTAAAGTCACCAAAAACAGACGCCTTCCTTGCAGTGAAAGTGATGCAGACGCACAATGCCAGTTAGAGAGCATTGGAAAGAGAGACATCAACAAGAGTCTCTTAATCGGCTATCAGAATGGAAGCCATCATCAGACGACTGATTGGGGAGAGATTTATAAAGCAAAAAATAAGAGACAGTAATAGATTTTGTCTGCATGTGTTTCAAAGAATTTATCTCAGCCAATCTTATTTCACTATGCTTCAGCATATCATGGTGATGAGAGGGCATTGGCGTCCGGTTAGAGATAATTTGATTATGAGAAGGAGAAAAATTCACCGGCTAATTAAGGAAAGGGAGATAAATCAGAACTAGAACAACAAAGTCCGATAGCGTAGCCTATCTAAATGCTTTAGGATGAATGTCAAATTGGAGGAATTTTTTGTTATATTTGAGGGACGCAATTGATTTCCCGAATGTGAAGACAAAGTCATAACCCTTAAACTGGATGAAAGAGTTTTTCTTTTGGATTCAGGTACAGAAAATCGTTTGAAAGATGGATCAGTCTAACCCGAGATACGGGTGTCTGAAAGCGACGATGCGAGGTTCACTTTTTGCAGGCAATTTTTCGTCAAAAACTAACTGCACCCTGTTTTTGCATACGAAAGAGAAAGGAGATTTCAAAGAGAGCAATGCTTTATAGGACGCTTTGTTTCAGAGTTTTCCTAGATTATTCCGATTGATAAATACTTTCTTTCATGCTAATGGGCGAAAGCCACTCCCACCCTGCAATTTGACCGCATAGTATCACAACAAATTGAACGTAACTTCGCATTTAAGCACGTTGTTTATAAGGGATTTCATAAATTGGCTTGTATCTGAAGATATTATATTTTTCTCTTACCAAAATATAAGGAAGGTAAAATATATCTTTCAACCGATGAGGAGAAATGAATAAGACATACGAAGCATTTTAAACGCTTCACTGTACCACTACGATTTGACAGGCTCGCGTCGTGTTTCGTGGGCATGTTTAGGAAGTAAAAATGTTCTCTACTAGCACATCTAATAATTAGAAAAAATAAATATAAAACCACTTCATAAAATTCCTACAAATTTTTGACGAAAAATCACTCTTTAATCTTGTCTTCACGAAAGGGGCGGAGCTTACGATCTCTACTCATATTAAACTACAGTTTCGATTTGCCCGATACAGGTTAAGAGCCACTCCACGAATAAACGGAGCAGCTGTCAAGGGGGGTCCGGACAACTGCAAAAGCCTCTTGAATCCGAACCAAACCCATATGGGTCGCTACCATTTGGTACAATACCATGTTTGGTATCGTTCGACTCCAAATTCTATGTGAATAAATAATGGATGTCTCTAGCTTCAATTTGAGCCCAAATTTTGGATCGCCAACTTTGGTAACAATTTTCTCAGCCTATTCTACCTTTTTCCAGAAAATATTTTTAAAATATCGAAAACATCTTAAAGATTGTTTATAATAAAAATGATGGGAAATAACACAAATTTTCAGGACGGTCGATTTTGTGCAAAAATAGAGGGGTGCAAATCTCATGCCTTGACTTTGAAGCCTCCTCCTGCTCCTAACACGTGGTTGATCTATTAAACCCTATATATCAAAATGTGTAGAATCGTATCCGAAATATTATGATTAAAATTTTTTTTAAAACGATGTAAAGCAAAAAACCTTTCTTTGTACCTTCAATGCGATGTCAGAAGGCCACATCCAGAACAGTGAAAAAGCGTACTCTACGCTTGCAGGAGGGGACGAGGCGAAACCGAGCCCATTTTTTGTGAATGGAGACTAGGGCCCTATCAACTCATATGGGTCATACCCGATAGAAGGACTTGTGCACAAATGCCAAGCTTTATTCGGGTCTTATAAATAGTGCGTCTTAATGCAAATAATTGTAATGACCAATTAGAAAATTGCAAATTTTCAAATGTCATTCAAATCAAGATTCTGATCATTTTCAAAATTACTGCCGAAATTTTAGGCTTAAAAAATTGTCATAAGAGATTTTCAATCTTTATAAATCAACACCAAACATTAAGTTTTCGCATTTTGCGGAAGTGTGGTGGCGCGATTTTATTTTCGAGAGAAAATTACAAATTTAAATAAACCACGGCGAAAATGAGTAATTTAATCTATGAAATCTACGATTCAGATAAGTTATTCACTATTTACAAATCAAAAATCATTTAAAAAACTATTTATTTACAAAAAAAAGTACCGTGATCTTCTATTTCATACAAGTTTCAGGCTGAATAAAAAACTGACACCGAATTTCCAGAATTGAGATATTTACAAGATTAAGTTGTGAAGTGAATAGCTCAAATGTGATTTGATAAATGTCTAAATTCCCTAAGCGATTTCTATTTTATACATTTTTTTACATTTCTTTGAAATTCGAGAATTCAAAATACCATACGAAGCCCAGATTATCCCTAAATTTGAGGTTTGATAGATAAGTCAAGTGCTTGATAAGAATAAGTAAATAAAAATTCTATAACAAGAATAATCATTGCAAAAAGATTTTTTAAACATCTATGCAGATGAAAAATACCGTAGCCTAATAATTAAAAATGTCCCATTTAATCTTCATCAATTCTATTGAAATACAGTAATCCTTTAATATTTTTACTAATTTTTCGCATTTCGCAGCGAAAACTTCTAGACATAGATTAGAACGCATCTAGCCGCACGGTGTTCCGCGATAACGGCCGGCTTTTCGTAGCCCAAAACGATGTGCGTCGGG
Organism: Diploscapter pachys; assembly: GCA_002287525.1. NCBI lineage: Eukaryota > Metazoa > Nematoda > Chromadorea > Rhabditida > Rhabditidae > Diploscapter > Diploscapter pachys. The sequence continues at coordinate 3,715 of LIAE01007049.1, forward strand.
ACCAGAGACCAATCGTTCTTCGAACAGAAAAGAGGCGATGACATGTAGTCGGCTAGCTGAAAATTGGACTTTTGCATGATTTGAATAGGTTCAAGGAAATATCATAAGTTCTTGAACAAGATGTATTACAATTATATATGACTCATTTTCATTAGAAACATAAAATAGCGATTTTCACAAGGCCTAATTAGTCATCAAATTTAATGAAGGCCTGTTGAAACTAAAATATTTCGACTAAATTTCAAGAAATGTTCGAATTATTCAAAAATCGGTTTTCTCAATTGTGGTAATAGGACATATAGCTAAATAATTGAGGAAAAAAGCAAAGAAATAACCTGCTGTGCACAGAACATGGTATCCTCGACGTGCACGGTCAGTATTGGCTTCTCTCTGTATAGGGCGGTTTCGATCATCGCCAAAACGGAAAAAGTCGAAACTGATTTGCAGCCGGACACAGAAAACGTCTCCAATTTGGGGCAATTCCGGGAGATCGAACGAGCCAATTTGTCGGTAATCTGAAAATTGGAATAATACAAAAAATTACAATTAAAAAAAATAAATTTCATATTTTATTAATTAATAACTTTTCGTTGCTTGACACCGGCTGAACCAGTATCGAATTTTGAAGAGAGCTATTATATCCCTCTTGAAACATACTTTTCCACTTCATACAATTTCAAAGGATTATCTATTATTTTTGAGAATGAAAATCAATTTTAATTTAGTCTATCATTTTTCAAATTGCAAAATGTCAAATTCTCACTAAAAGACACTGCTTCATCTCAACCGTGGTCAAAGTGGCAAAACTCGCTGCGAAAATGCTCCTGATCAACATCGATTCAGAGATCGAAAATCGGCAGGAGTCGAATTCCACCTGAAAATAGGAAATGGCCATCTGCAGACAAGATGATGAAATCTTTCAAAGCAGTAAGATGATCATCTACATCCATCTTTATGAAAACGTTCAACATTGCAGTTTGATAATCTACATTCAGTCGTGAAATTCTCCCGAAAAATAACTTCATCTACATTCAACAGAGCAGTGAATTCGTTCAAAACCTACCCTTTGTAATTTATTAAGCTGCGCAATCAGCGCCAACGTCCAGGGTCGGACCTTCTGGAAGTCGCAGTTCGAAAGGGTCAGGCTAAAGCAGCGATTAAGGATTATAGTATTTAAAAAGTTATGGATTAATATTACAGTATCACTTAAACTTCGAATCAAATAGTGGGATTATGGTAGTAAATAAAATTCTTGGATTATTGTAAGCTCCAGTATCCTTATTGTACCTTTTTAAGGATCACTAATTTTACCTAGTCAGCGGCGCAGTGACGCATTGTGATAGAATTTTGTGAGCGTTAGAATCGGTGATCTGGTTCTTGATCAGCTCGTCTTCTAGCAGAATCGAGTTCGTCTCTGAAATTGAAAAGTGCATATCCTGATTCAGACTGTTTGGTGTAGGTTTCAGGGAAATTTTATAAATATCGATATTTGTTAGCTTTAATATAGTCTTAAATTGTGTGAAGAATAAGAAAAAAACTAAATGTTCCGAATGTTTTATGTAAGCTTCAGGAAACTTTCATAAATTGGCAAGTCTGATGGAACCGTTCTAACAGTTATAAAAGAGAAATGTTGAAAAATTATAAGATATTCAAAAACTTTCGAAGAGATTAGAGATAAACCAAGATTAAAAATTAAATTATTGAGGATAAATTTTTTTTTAAACTCGCCTGAGAGAATTTGCGGTAGAAGCATTTTGATGATGTTGTTGGCCTCATCGCACTGGCACAAATGCAGGAAAACGTCGTCTTCACGACAACCTGCGTGACACGGACAGCCAGAATACAGCAGACGGATGGTCTTCGGCAGGGGCAGAGAGCGAACTGGAGATTTAAACTTTTTATTATACGGAAAATGAATATTTTTCTTCCTGAGACGAAAAATATATCGATCATCGAATTGCTAAAAATGAATTTGTACAAAAAGTAATATAATTTTGTCGAGGAAATATCTTTCAGAGATATTTTTCATAATTACTGAAATTATAATTTTAAAAATCTATTTTGCCATACCCAATGCGAAGAGGAATTTCCTGCAGACCAAAACACAGTTCATTCGATCGTGAGCGTCGAGAAATTTCAGAATATGCTCCACGATTTCCAAGGGCAACTTCTCCATCGTCATGGGCTCTTCAGAATCCACAGGCGTCATCGTCACGTCTTCAGAATCCATCTTTCTTTAGAAATAACACCGTCGTTTTGAATGATTGAATTTCGGAAACGATAAGCTTTATCGATTAAAGGAAAAGTGAGACGGTACGAAAATATAATCGGATGATAAAGGATAGGGCGAGAAATAAGGCTGGGATAGTCATAATTTTTTGAACAAAAAAAAATCTATAATTACGCGGTGAAAGATGCGAGGAGAAAGACGGTCGGGATAATTATAAATTGATTGGTTTTTAGCTGAAACTGGAAAGGCAGCTTTCGGTTAGAAGCTGGGCCAATTCCAACACATGCGCCAACTCATTCATTGCACCCGAGATGCGTCCAAATTTTTCTCTTTCTCTCTTCCCTTTCAAAACTATTTCTTCGGTTAGAGAAAAAGAAATACCATTGGAAGAGAAAAGAAATAAAATAATTTTCGAAAGAAAAATATGCGCAAACCACGAGACCTCATTTAAATTCAGATACATTGTCTTCCGGGTTAGTTGGTGAATTCGTGACGTAATAACTGAAAAGCCTTGAAAATGAGGAAGAAAAGGAGATGCATAAATTTTGAACGGAAAATTCGCTTTTCGAGCATTTTAATGAGATAAGAAATTCGTGCTTCACCAATTTACTGCTAAAATTTATTCTTTCTCACTGTCTTCTAGATCTTTCTCTCCTCTTTTTGCGTTCTTTTTCTTCTCTCCACTTTAAATACTCCCTCACCTGCTAGTTCATTTTCTAAGCCACCCCACAAACATCTGCAAATGTGAAGCTCACCATTTTTGGTAGACGAAATAGCGTTGAAAAACAAGAGAACGAAAAAGAAAGAGGAAATGAATGTCTGGGGCGGGGAGGGAAAAAAACTATGCAAAAAGTGAGGGAAAAGAAGAAGAAATTGAAGTTAGAGAAATAAGGAATTCGAAATGGCAAAGTAGGGAAATACCTCGTTGAAATGAGAGTGGAAAAGATATGGAAAATGGTGAGGAAGTATTCGTTTTGAGGAAGAAAAAGGATATTGAAGTTATGAGAAATAGTGAAGGAATTTAAGCGGCCAGAGAAAAAGGTGGGGCTCTGCCAACGGAAAGGAGGAAAAGAAAGGAGAGAAAGATGCAAGGACGGCTGGCTTTAAGCACCCTCTGTCCCTGTGTGCACCCGTTGCCTTCGTTAAGGAAAAACCAGCAGCAAAGTGGTTATTCCATTTCTCTATTTCTTCACAAGACTTGGTCTGATTCGATTTGATTGCTGACATCAGATATATCGGACTATGGATAAGGACACAAGTGTCAAAAACGGTTGTTATTTCTTTTGTTTAAAATAATGATTTTGAGTTTAGCAAGGTGGCTTTTAAAAATTCATTCATCTTTCGAGTTAGAATTTTCTGAGTGATATTATTTTTTGTATTTTCGGAAAAATATCATCAAAAGTAACGCAGATGTTTCATATCAAATGTCTCTAAAATAATAGGATAACAGAAATTTCTTTTTAAATTGTTTTTAATATTATTTTTCTCCCAGACATGGAATTACTCGTGATCGATATTTTTACTTTTCGCCCAATTCTTGGAAAATTGCATCATCGCATGACAGCGAATAATTTTTCCCATTCATGCACACATTGGCGACATATAACTCTCGAGTATTCAATAAAACCACTTTGAATATGTTTTGGCCAAAATACGCAGCATTTATTTTTTTCTTCTAAACTTTTCAATTTTCAGGTTTCATGCCATGCTCAGAGCTGCAAAAATCTCTGGACGATACTGTAGACTCCTCTGAACCCTGCAAAGACAACGATGCTGATGTCGGGACTTCTGAAAACGCTATGACGTCGTCATCCCCGTATCACGTTCATGTAAGAAGAATATTCAAAATTAGTTCATAAATCTGTAAGCTGATCTGCATATGTATAAAATTCGCAAATTTATGAAGATCGAGCTTTACTTTACTTCAAGATAAAACGACTTAAATTTAGAACGCCTCAGTCCTTGAAGAGTGCGACCTATGCGTTTTGGATGATAATCGGATTTTCTACATACAGTAAGCATTTTTTAATCATTCCTTGATCACTATTACTTTTTCTTTGAGATTTCATTTTCTTAATTAGAAAATTTCCCAGTTGTTTTTCACGACCTCGTTAGCCCGAATATGTGGGCTTAGGGAGTTTTGGAACATTCGTGCCCTCAAGGCATCTTTTCTTTGCCCCATCATCCTTAGTTCAAATAATAATCCCTCATTTTTCACGTTTTTCTCCTTTTCCCAGAATATTCCCCAGTTTTCTATATCTTTAGAAAATAAGGGCAATAAAATATTGCCGCACATTTTTGCTAGGACCCTTCAGCAGCCACTTTCAACCAAAATCGGCGTTTTTTTTCAATTTTGGGCCCAGAATTCCGAGAGACTCCAAAATTTTACTAATAAAATAAAAGAAATAATTTTACACTGGACTAAAGTCCATATTTGCAAAAACTATTTAAAAAAAATATACTTTACAATATAAATTTTTATTTTGAAACAAAGACGCAATAAAATAGCATAAATCATTAATAATGACGAAGAAACTTTTGATTTCGGCGCAGAAAAAGAAAATATAGAGATTTGTTATGGCCGCTGGGGAATAATTATTCGGGCTAACTTTACGCGAACCACAAACGTTAACGTATCAAAATACGCATGAAATGAAGAAAAACTTCCGGAAACTTTTTGTCTGAGAAAAAGTTTTAGAAAGATATCACTTTTATGCACTTACTTGGAATTTTTGTGTGAAAGTCTGCATGACTTTCTCACGATATTACAAACTTATCTGTTAAATACTTTTTAAAATTTTCTTTTAAAGTAAGACAAATTCAATCAATTTTCAAAGTCAGACCCATTTTTGGCCTTTAGAATTGTTCGAAGGAACGAAAGTGGCAACATTTCGGAACATGTTTAGCTATGAAAAATGGCTGCTTTGAAATTTTCGGTGAAAAATTTTAGGTTCAGCCCGATTTTTCGCCTGGCGTTTGAACCCAATTTTCGGCCCGAATTTCTTATTGTTTGATGCTGAAAAATGAGCTGTTTTGAGGCAAGGAAATGAAAAACGGAAAACTGGCGCAAAAAAATTCAAAGAAAATAAAGGCTAAGAACAAAATAGAAACGGGAAATTCGCTGAGCAAATATGGAAATTGGCACACAAATAAGTCGATTTAGAGGCAAAGAGATAATATTACACAATGGGACTAAATTTCGAATTAAGAATTGCGAAATTGAAAGCGAAAATATAGAAAAATAAAGATTCAGTAATTTGATATTTTATATCGTGTGATGTCACGAAAATTTCGCAAATATAGTCTGGGGCTATTCGAGATAGAGTTGATCTTCATATTAGTTTCAGATTTTTTATTTTATCGAAATACCTAGTTCGAAATAATTTGCTTTCTCCGCGAAGTTAATGTAAAAAATCTCAGAATACTCATTTTAGATTACTATTGCAAAATTTACGACTCTACAATAAGATTACTCAATTTCCTTCCCAAGCTAAAATTAATGGCTCAAATTTATTTTCCTGCTCGTTTTTTGCCGAACAAAAATTAGCCAATTGTTGACAGATACGGGAATATCCCGTGGATAGGCGTGTGAAATGCGATATCTCCGCAGCCATATTTGGAAATGGAAATCGGGAATGCGACTCTAAATAAGGGCAGCTCGTTTTCGCGTAACTTCAACTTGTAAAAAGTGATGATGTGAGCATCATCTGAAGTGTTTTGGATAATTTTAAAAACTGCTGTACTTTCACTCAAACTTAAATTAAGTAATGTTCGCCATCTGATGCTTACTGATAGATTTAAATTCTAGACTTTCGCGTAGTGTTTTCATAATAGTCGTTAGAGGTTTAAAATTTTACCAGGATCTTTTTTCTGAAGGTAATCTTGAAAACTTTCTCTGGATTTAATGATCTTAAATTTAAATGGAATTTTTCGAGGTATCAAAAGTTCAAATACGGTCTATTTATTTACATTTAATTCCATCCAGACATATTCTGCATTTGGGGTGCTATAAATTGTAAACATTTTTAATCTTTCTAATGGAGGCCTTTTGGCTTTTAACGGAATGCTGCGCAAGACTAAAAAGGGAAAGGACTCGGTCCGAATGGATTCCAGTGGAAAACGGAAACTCCTTCCAGTCTCCCCTCTGACTTGATTCCTTCAATCCCAACAAACAGAGCCATTGTTCCCATTTATGGATCTTCTAAATGCATACATTTTATTTTTACTTTATTTGTATTCTTGCAAAAGTGCAGGTTTTAGGTTAAAGATTGTCCTAGTATACTCTAGGTAAAAGTATCTAGATCAGGTAATGCTTCTTGAGGTAGCAAGGAAATGACCTTCGTCACTCATCGCGCTTTGCATGGTAAATATCGTCAGATTCACTTTCTCAGATCGTTTAATTGCTTGGATGGTTTAAGCAAAGTATGCTAGTTTTAAGATCTATTTCTTTCGACATCATCTTTTTCTAATTCTTGATTCATTCATATGACGCCACCAACGTCCAGAAAACTATGATCTTTCGAGCAAACACGAGGAAAAAGCTTGGAAGAGAAAGTTGTGTATGAAAGGTGCGCTGACCAGAATAATGCGGCATTTATTTTCCCGATCAAGCATGATCGGTATCATGAGCTTCTTAATTTTCCTATTTATATCAAATGAAAGCTGATCTTCATTATATATTTTTAAAGCATTCTGACTTTGGTATCATAATCTATCAAAGTAAAGTCTAAATTTTGAAAAATTGAATCAAATTCTGTCTTCTTGATCTTCACCAATTCTCTCTTCGATCTAACGTCATTTTGAACAGCTTGACCTCTACTCTCTAATTATCTGACAAAAGATTAAATTTTCTACGTTCTAAATAAAAATTGTAAATATTTTTTCTACACCGAATCCCGATGAGCTTTCCATCCTTGCCCATTGGCTGCCTGCAAAACTTGCCGTTAACGAACCAAAAAATGATAATTAGCTGCCAAATTCGCTAATGCGCCCTTCAAAGAATGAACAACTTTTTGCACATTTGATTTCCACTTAAAGAGATGTTTAGAAAATATTTCAACTTGGTTTAGAGTCCTATGCCTTATAATGAAAATTAAATTTTCCTCAATGTTTAGAATTTTGCACCAAGTCCAGCATTTTGAATGAAGAGGTTTCTCCGCTCCGTAATTAGACTAGAAAAATCGAATATTAGCTTCTTTAGCAAATTCTTAAGGCGCTGCAAACATTTTCTGAAACTCTACATCTCTAGCAATTTTCATTTGTAAGTATAAAAGTAGTCTTAATCCAAGCACGGTCGTATTCTGCTTTACTTTCAAATTTCGAATTCATACATTCGTGAAATTTCAATGGATTTACTTCCTTCGGGGTTATTTAACCTTTAATAAGGATTTCGATAATGTCAATCCGTCTTTATGATAAATAATAGGAAGCTCAAAACAGGCTAGAGTATCGCACAGTTGAATTACGTATGCTTCAAAAAATCACTGAATGTGAATCGTCTACTTTGGGTTGTTCTCGTTTACAACTTGGTTATATTATTCCAAAGGAAAAAGCGAAGCGTATTCAGAGTAGTTTTGAAGGCACTACTCAATCAAGACATTCAGATTTAAAGACCTTGTACTATTTCAGAGTAAATTATGCGAAAATCTGTACTTTCAAGACCGAATGAACTATTTCAACTTCAATTTTCCTGATTTGACTGGAATAGTGCATTCCTTTCAATTTTCTGAATAAAACTCCCCAAATGTACTTGATTTGACTCGTGTATTTTAAACCCGCGCGGCATTGAAAGCCAAGTCAAAGCTTCGCGTCCCGTTCCCATTGGGCCCATTCGACGGCTTTTCCTTTCCATTCTCTCTAAAATGTTCTCCGACTCTCTCCGCTCTCCTCGTTCCACCGGACTATTTCCAGCTTCTTCTCACCCAATGGTTCCCTATTTAGACAAACTTAGAAGTCGGATAACTTGTCCAGTCAATTATATCCCAGCCCGTTTTATTTTTTCATTTTTCCAACACATGGCTAGAGAGCTATCCAGAACTTTCAAATCTAGCCAAAAATCTCGCAAACAGCGCCACTTTCTTGATTGCAAGTTTTTCGTCGTTTTCTTTGACTATCTCATTTTTAGCCATTGTCTTTTGGATTTCTAGTCAATTCGTCCAAGTTCCGGCAAAATGTATGTAGAGTGACCAAAAAAGCTGCGTTAGAATTTAGAACATTTTTATTCTCATCCCCAGCACATTTCGTGGAGTGCATTCAACTGAACGCGGGAGTCTTTTATCGAAAATGTTTTTTTTCGTTCGTGTGGGCTGACAGGTCACTCAAAATGGAATGGAGCTAAAGTGAATGACTTTTGTCGTTTTTGATCGACAATTTAATGCTTTCTTCCGGAATTTTCGGACATATTTCAATCTGTAAAATAGGTAATTCTGCTTTATGCGATAGGAAAGATGTACTTCAATGTGTGAACGTCAATGTTCATTACGTTCACTATCTTCATTCATATGGATAGGCACGAATTACTTAATCTCAGGAAACGCCCTTAGAATGAATCTGGAGATAGATATCAAAAACTGGGTGTTTCGCTTGAAGCCAAATGTTTTGTTTTCAGTAATATAAGTCAAAGATTTAGACATCAAAGTATCTCCCCTTAATAAAGCCCGAAATTTAGATTGGCATTTTTCAAATCAATTTGTCTGTCAAAAGGGGTGCTTAAAAGTTGTCTCGAATTTTTATCGAGGAATTTTTCTTAATCTCTTATTAGATGAAGGTTTTATAGGTTTAGTGACCATTGTTGAATTTCACCAGTTCATAAGAACTATGCTTTCGCTTGTTTCCAAGAAAAGTGAAAGTTTGAAATTTCTCCACGAGTTCCCTGGCTCACACCCAGAAATCGGAATTTTTGGGTGACCAACCCCGAAAACTTGTTTATTTTAGTCGAAGTAAGACAAAAGCCGAGTCAGTCATAACTCATACAAGGGCACGACCAGCCCAAGTCTTTCTCAATCCGCGGCCCTTCGCATTTCATTTTTCTTGCTTCTTTTTCAGGCCCTAGTCTGGACAGCTCATTTCCAATGCGCTCTGCTACTCAATTTCCCACCCTCTACTCCTAACACATGTGTGAGTGTGAAAATTAGCACGTGAATGAGGGATACTTGATCTGAATCTGAATAACAACGTTTAATTTATCCATTAGTCTAATCATGTTTTTCGGTTCGAAGTTTTTTTTTGTTATTTGATGATTTAACGCAGAAAGTTTGATGTGTCAAAGTCAACAAAATTCTCGCATGATATCGGGCCATCGGGAATCCACAAAGCCAACCCATTTATCTTGATCTGATCTTTATCCTAACTGCTACTTTATCTTTAATCTTATCATTGATGTAAACCTCTATTTTCTGTGAATTTTTATTACGATCCTACAATTTTGCTCGATTTCAAGTTTGATCTCAAAATACGTGTAGATGAGCCAACTTTGGCTGTCATCGTTTGCTCGGAAATCGTCAATAAATGGATATGAAAAATTGAAACATAATTCATCCCCTGGCTCAATTTTTCACAGATGTTCTATCTCTCCACATTCTTCTCTGTCATATAATTCGGAAATTTTATTCTTTTCCCTGTTATATTTCCGTTTCTAAATCCCTTCAACTTTTTCTCGCAGTTTATTCCCCACTCTCTCATTTTAGTTTTTTATGACGGCCTTCTTTCTCTCTGATATAACTTCTCTGCTTCTTTAATTCTCTAGTTTAATCGCTATATCTGTGAAAACCCCGAAGACAAAAATTCGCCTCTCTTTTCAGTTTCATAGCGCATTTCATATTTGACATGTTGGGTTTCGGCTAAAGCGTTTGAAAAGCGAAACCATTTTTGGTCCCCTCAATTATCAACATATTCACTCGGAAAGTTAAAACGCTAAAATTTCTTCTATTTTGACGAAACTTCAGCTATTATCTAGCTAAATTACTCTCAGCCTACAGAGAACTGCTGAAACTTCACATTGTTAAAAAAAAACTTGTAAATTTACCTAAATTCTGACACTTCTGAAGTAAATTATTCAAACATTCCCTAAATATACCTATTCTCTGCAAGATCCCGTGAATTTTCGCGTATTCCGTGATTTGCCGTGCATTTCTGTAAATAAATCGCAAAATGGCCGAATCTCCCACGCAGATATTCGAGTTCGAGCATGTGTTTCGGCTGCAGCCCTGCGACTTTCCCGGATTCGTCGTCTTCGACAAACAACAGAAAAAGATGATCAAATCAAGAAGTCTCACGTTTACCCCCTCCCCAAGACGCATCGTCTGCTCGTCGAGTGTCGATGAAATTAAAGAGCTGATGTAGGTTTGGGAAGATCAACTTCTACTTTTCTATTGGCTTAGATAAGCCATCCGAATTTCAATGAGAAATTCGTCTTTGATGAAGGTTAGGAGGGCTTAACTTTGCTTGTGATATTATGATATCCAGTATATGAACTCATTAGCAAAAGGTCACTTAGACGTTACTTCTTGATGTCATGCAATTCCCAGATTACCCTAAAACAACAATTTTAAAGTAAGGCAAAATCTTGGAGTTTCCCTCTCTCTCATGTGAAAATCTTGAACTCATAAATTTCGGCTCTGAAAAACAATAAGACGGATCAGCCCGTAAAGTGCTGCACTTTTATAAAAGCTATTTTTCACATCTGCTCCTCTTTCAATAACAATAGCATCAGTTTCTCACATTCTTCTTCGACTTTTTCATCTTGAAATTTTCTAAAAGTTTAACTTTCAGCCACACCACCCGATCGTCATTTTGGGAGCCTCCCTGGGCTGCGTTCCGATGTCGTTTCAATTTGCCGTACGGTTTTGAACAAGCTCGAGACGAGCATGGAAGGACCTATTTCATCGAGTAGGTTATGTTTCAAGGCGTCTTCTCTCATTAGGAAAACGCATCTCAAATGATGTGGAAGGAAGTAGAGAAGGTGATGAGCTAAGTCTAAATAGGAGCTAAAATAAGGTTTTTAAAAGATTGAAAGGCTAGTAAATTTCAGTCATGTCAACAAACGCACGACCTACAATGACCCTCGACAGGTCCGAGCACCTGAGGGCAAGAGGACCGTTACAATTCGAAAGAAATCCGGAATGGGGTTCGGCTTCGTCGCAGCGGGACAAATGCCCACGATTATTCAATTCGTTTCTACTGGTGATTAAAATTTTAAAACTCGTCATAGTTTGCTGTTTAGAAGGCCCTTCTAATGGTCTACTATTCTCTAACGATCAAATACTAGCTGTAAATGGAGGGGATGTTTCTGAGAAGAAGAAAGACGAGGTACAGCTTTTTGTGTTTCCGATGTTGTGTTCCTCTAATTTATTTCATTAGGTTGTCCTCGCCGTACGTGCCTCCGGTGATCTACTGGAAATCACCGTTGAACAACTACCTACCCGGCCGAAATCTTCCCGACGAAACTACAAAGTCCGCTTCACCGACCGAGTATCCGTAGCTTCGAGGCCTGATTCGGTAGAGCATCGCAAATTTCCCCGATTACGTGTTTAAATTAAGCCAACCGACTACCCACCCCCCTTGCCCAACGTTATGCGGGTTTTTCTCGAAAATGGTCAAACCAGATCGTTCCCATATGACGAGACCACAACTGTGCAGGTTCAGGGTCCAAACAAATCATTTTGAAATAGATATTTTAGGACATCCTGTCTTCCCTACTAGACAAATTGCAATTCAATCTCCACTATCATTTCTCCTTAGCTATTGAATATTCCCTTGGAGCGAGGTCGTCCAGAATTTCGCTATTACGACCTACAACTACGATTAAATCGGTATTCTAGAACTACTTTTGGGAAAAGTTATTTATTTTAAAAATCTAGATTATAATGTTGCCTAACTCGGAACATTTACGATGTGTATTACGGTTTTCGTTCGTACCTAGGGATACTTTTTCACTTTTGACTGATGATCCAAGAGCTGTCGAGTATTTCTACGCTCAATGCATTGGAGACGTGATTCGGGGTAGATTTGCATTTGAGATGAGGTATGGTATTTATGATTACTACAGCTAATTTTAAAAAAAAATTTTTTTTTTTAAATATTATAATTTAGATATGAGGCCTGCATCCGATTGGCTGCTCTTCACATGCAACAAGTAGCAATCGAATCGAATCTTCTCAAAGACGGTCGAGTTTCAATTTCCAAACTAGAGTAATCATCCCTTTAATTTGTCTAGTTGATTAACTAATCTCCAGGAAAGAATACGGCATGGAAACTTTCCTACCCGAAATTCTTCTTGAGAACGTCAAGCGACGAGAAATCCGGAAGCATCTTCGATTCTACCTGAAGCGAGACTCTGAACGATTGAGCGAGCTAATCAGGCATCAAGGAAACTCAGAGAAGAATAACGGAAACGATTCGGGTAATCAACTTCTTAATTGTCCCAATTAAACCAAGATAATTACCAAATTGTTTCAGCTAGATCACTAGTGAGTGCCACTGCAGAGGTTGTTTCCATGCTTCGTTTGAAGTACATTCATATCGTGTGTCATCTGCCTTCGTTTGGTGGTAGATCGTTCTCAGTGACCTTCAAGGAAAGCCAGCTGGACATGATTATGCAGGTAATTAAACCTGATTTGGGTAATTAATTAGGGCAATTAAAATTAGATCGATTCCCAAAGTGGCATCGTCGTGAGGCATCCGGGCAAAACGCAGCAACCCGCGATTTCAATCGCCTTCCAACTGATTAGCAAATTGTTGGCGGTTAGGGAAACCGAATCGACGTCCGTGTTACAGTTGTTCCTGTTGAACAATCCGAATCAGGCAAATAAAGTTTACTTTTTATAATAAAATAGGGAAATTATGCTAATTTTCAAGGTTAAAGATCTAAAATTTTAGCCACTTGAATTCATCCTCGATAAAGACGAAATCGATGACGCAATTGTACATATCGCCGGTTATTATAGGGTAAAATAATTCAAACTTAGATGTTCCTAAAGCCTAAATGCAATTTAGATCAACATCGGAATCGACTTGGCTTATGAAGTCGATGAAAGCATGCCTCCTTTATTGGAAGAACGACCGAAATCGCGTACGATCTAGACTTTCATTCAGAAATAAACCCTTGAGATTTCAGCACCTCCATACTCCGCAGTCCATTGGGTGGCCCCGTCGGGATGGAATTACGCGCCGGAAGCTTCACCGGGAGACAAAGTAAGTTAGACTTGGTTCGCATAATCACCATCTTAATTACCGCCCCAATTAAGCCGATTGATTTGTCTGAAAATCCCCCAGCGTACGAGATCGCTAATGCCTTTGTGGAAGAGGCTTCGACTTCATCGGACAAGCAGAGCGAACTCCCGATAATCGACGCAAAGCGAAAGGAGATTTTGCAGGAGTCCTGCAAAAATTCGATCATGACAGCTTCGACGGATAGCAAAAAGCTGCTCAAGGCGACAGGTAAGCTTGAGATTTGAACCAAAAAAATCATTCTTCTCCAACTTTTAATTCGTTTGTTTTGCCTCGGGAAGAAAATTAGTCAAGATAGGTCCATCAAAATCTGCTAACTGATTGAGCTTCTAGTTTGATCTTTAGTCGACAAATTTCAGATTCTTTGCTCATAAAGAACAGTCGTGAGCTGCATTTGAAGGAGATGGTCAGCCCGCTTTTGAAACGATCTTCGAATCCAGAAGGTCTGAAGACAGCAGTGATATCCGATTCTTCCGACACGGAAGATTCTAGCTGGTCTTCGCCGATCAGATCGCCATTGCTGAATAAGGCGATAGATGAATTGGATCATATTGATAGCTTTACGGGGTAGGGATTAAAATATAGTTCTAGAGTTTAACCGTTTTTGACTACCTGACCTGCATTCTTGATAAATCCGTTCTTATTACAATTAGGTCATAGAATTTCCCCTCTCCCGCAGAAATACGAATTGCCTGAAATTGCTTGGGCTCTTAAATAAATTTGAAACTTATCAACTAATTTCAGAAAACCCGAACGAAAAACCTCCGCTGACACTT